>DWLS01006321.1:0-11761 GCA_018246255.1 Pachliopta kotzebuea | reverse complement strand
AAACAATCAAGGATCTTCTACCCAAAAAAGGGCCCCCACAAAAGTCCGAGGAATAAAACCCCACATCAAAATAAACAAAAAAAAAAAAAAAAAAAAAACTTCATCATTAATTTGACTATAAATTTTATTATGATAATTTCAAATTATTAACAGTAGCGGTTTCTAAGTTAAATGATACTGAAGTTATCGAGGAAAACAGGGACTTAGTCTTTAATTAATTTTCATAACCGATATATTTTCTATTCTAGATAGGATATGTGTTTAATGCTATCGTCATCAGCCGATAGATGTCCACTGCTGGACATAAACCGCTCTAAATAGTGGAGGGATTTGGGCCATCTCCCACCACAATGGCCTAATGCGGGTTGGTAGGGAGCAAGAACCTCGTTTGTTGATTAGCACTTGGCTTGGGTCCCGTTAGTTGTTGTATGGGGCCTCTTACATCTCTTTAAGGATGTATGTCATTTAACTACTTAATATAACAATCTATGTTTAACTTATTGTAGTCATATGACCAATATGCATATGCACAGGTAAATATTTTAAGTAAATATAATTATAATACCTACTGCAGTTCTACTTAGCGACAGTAACCTGCGGAAGGTTAACACTTCACCTATTATGGTAAAGAGTGCTTGCACAGACTATTAACTATTTAATACATGACGTCAGAGTAGAACCAGGGACCTCAGTGTTGTAAGGCAGGTTAAATGAAAGTAAATATTCAAAGCTGGTAATAGGTCTATAGTACCGAAGACCATCTAAGTAGTTACCACTGCAGCTTCCGTTTCTAGCGTCAAATGGTAATGCAAACATTACTGTGTTGTAGTTTGAAGGGTGTTATATCATATTGAAATTACTGAGGTAACAAATTTAACATCTTGTATCTTAAAACGAGCGCAATGTGATGCTGTATATCATCTTAACCAGCGCAGTGTTATGGGCAACTGTATCATTTACCATCAATATTTAACTAATACACTATTAATTAAACATGTATTGAATTAAAAAAAAATTGTACAAAACGTCGACAGACTGTTATATAACGGTAGTTAACCGGATCCCGATGACAGGTCACGCAGAATTCAGTGTTATAATTAACGAACGCGCTTTAATAAACGCTACAGTTAAATTCACGCAAACAGGCTTCGGGTTTACAGCGGAACCTTTTTTATTGAGTGTACAAACTGATTTTTTTTTAATTTTACTTGGCAATGAGACAAGCAAGAGATTCACCTGATAGTGAGTGATACACTTCGAATTATATAACAATATAATTAAATACAGTTTCACTTCCAAAGCGTGTAAATTCACAATAGTATTTGTTTGATGAATAATTTGTTTAAACATATAATAATTGATTATATTATGTAAGTTATTGTTATTAACTTAAATTACAGCTTACATAATTACCTTTTTAATAGTGATAGTACCTTTTAAGCAACGAGATGAGTGATACGTTCACCTGATGGTAAGTGATAAGCTTGACTATAACAAGGCAGTGCTGGTTAAGATGATATTCACAACACTACATTGCGCTCGTCTTGTGCCTTGTAGTATTAAGTTTCGTTACCTTAGTAACTTTACTAGTATATAGCTCATTTCAAACTGGAACACAGTAATAGTTTCACATAAATGTTGTCTATTGCAATAGGAGCTGCGGTGGTATCTACTTAAACGGTCACCGTCAATAGAGTCCTACCAGCAGTAGATTAGACTACTTCAAATTTTGATACAGCTTCTTCTTTAAATATCTAGAACAAAGACAATGATAAACATTGTCTTTGTTCTAGATATTTAAGTTATATACTTATTAATATAAAAGTACTTAAAAAGTATTATAAGCATCATTTAAGTATTTTACATACAATGTTTATTAACACGAAGTACGTTTGAAAAATGTGTCATTAATTTTATAAGCGGAAACATACATTTTCATTTAATTATACAACAAATATTACTAAATAAATAATACGCGGTCGTTATAAAGGAAAAGGTCTTACCATAAAACAATCAACATAAAGTCTTAAACCATATCTGTGGTATGACCATATCAGTAATACGCCGGAAACCGGTTTACTTTGGCATCTACCCAACTAACCCGAACACGAGTACCTTATTATATAATTACAAAAACACTAGGAAATAAGCTTATGGTTATTAGCCATATGGAAAAAAGTTAAAAGAAATGACCGATAAAGATATTTAAACTACAGTAAGTTAGTGATATAATAAATTAAAAATAAACGCAGTTTGAGTCACGCCGTTTCTCTCACTGTCAATATTGCGATATATCTATATAGGATCTATTTACGGTATACAGATATTGGACAACTTCCGGTTGGTCGATCAGAACCGGAAGTATACAAAAATATATTTTTGGCAAGGAACACTTTTACTTCAATAAAGATATTAAAAATTTTGCAACGTTAAGGTACTTGGTGATTTTTGGTCGAACTTTCGGTTGGTCGGTTATACCGGAAAAACATATAAATAGTAAGTTTTATACGAGGAATATATTTGTATAAGAATAATGTCAAAAATAGACATAGTTATAGTACTTAGTGACTTTCGGCACCACTTCGGTTAATCGACCGGAACCGGAAGTACATAATAAATATTTTTTGACGAGGAACTCTATTACATCAATAAAGATATCAAAAATTTTGCACTGTAAAGATATATAGTGATTTTTAGTCCCACTTCCGGTTGGTGGGTTATAGCGGAAGTACATATAAATAGTAAGTTTTATACGAGGAATATATTTGTATAAGAATAATTCCAAAAATACGCATAGTTGTGGTACTTAGTGACTTTCGGCACTACTTCCGTTTGTCCAACCGGAACCGGATATGGCTGAGAACCATATCCGTACCCACCTCAATATTAATGCCAAGTTTCATTTTGGTCGGCCTTAATGTTTGGCCAGGGCGCGACCACAACGTAATTCGGACACACACTTGACTAATTCATAGTCAATGCTTATGTGCAATTAATAATTATATGTGCAAACGTATCACTTACAATCAAGTGAACGTCTTATTTGTTTAGTTAAATAAAAAAACTGTATTAAAGTTACTTTATATCTTCACAACCGAAAAGCTTTAATGACATTAGTTGTAGCATTATTTCTTTTTATTTACTGTACTTGAGGAAGTAGTTAAAACATTACTGTAGAACTGTAGTTTATTATTACAGTAGAATGTTTGATTAAAAATATTATTTATATAAACACTTAAAATCTTTACTACTTATAAATATATAGTAATAATATCAATTACTATTCAAACTCCTTGAACGCGCAACAGGTGTTATCTTGTCATATATGTAGATAAAATATTTATAATATGTTTCTCATATCTCATATGTACAGTAATGTGATTTAATAAAAAGAAAATGTTTTATTTTAACAGAATTTCATTATTGGGGGTCCCAAAAAACAATACCAGTTACCAACGGAATTCCCTTTCGCGTACATTTCAAGTGCACGCGTTTTGGATCGTGTTTTGATTACGGTCCCAGCGACCCCAATATGTATATTAGAGTCGAAGCAATATCGGAAACAAGGGGAAATATTTTTTATTTTAAACAGAAATCCACTATGTAAATACTTTTCTATTTTTTTTCTAATTCCGTATCTGTTAAAAAATACTAGTATTATGTAAGGGTTTTCCACTCAACAACGAATAAGACCCAAATTAACATACCTGCTCTTGGTGCAGCCTGCTAATGAACAAATAAGGCTCTGGCTATCTATCGACCTGCATTGGGCCAACATGACATTTGGCCCAAATTCACCCATTATTGGGGGAGGCCTATACCCAGCAGTGGATGTATAATCAGCTTATAATAATGAGTATTCCCTTCTCTGATTTAAGAGAATATCTCTTATACTTGATGTAGTTACCAAGAATGCATAAAGCAACGATAGAAAATTCTAGAATAATCCATTTTCTTACTGTTACTTTTACTACCACTTACATGTAGTTAGTATGCTATATGATAATATGAATAAGTTTGACAATCAACCGTTATGAAATTTACTGGTGGTAGGTCGTAGGAGGTCTAAGTAGGTACCACCGCAGCTCCTATTGCAGCCGGCATACAGTACTGTTTGAACATTACTGTGTTACAGTTTGAAGGTTACTGTATGCTAGTGAAATTACTGGGGTAACGAGACTTAACACCTTACGTCTCAAGGCGACGAGCGCAATGAGATGCTGTGTATGCCATTTTAACCAGCACCTTATTATGGACAAATGTATCACTTACTATCAAGTGAACGCCTTACTTGTCTTATCGCTTTGTATAATAATAAATAAAGTACTTTTTTATTCGAAGTGGCGACGCGATAAGTTAGACGTTCACTTGATAGTAAGATGGTATACACAGCAACACATTGCGTTCTTCACCACGAGACAAAGTACTATCTCTTATTACCCCAGTAATTTCACTACCATACAGCACCCTTCAAACTAAAACACAGTAATATTTGCATATTACTACTTGGCGGTAGAAATAGAAACTGTTATCTACCTAGACAATCTCCGGTAACAGAGACCTACCATTAGTCATAGTACTTTAACAATATGAAGGCTGTTTTCAAGAAGTGGAAGATTGGAAAGAGTTCAAAAGAGGTTTTTATGGTCCATGTCATTTAAATTTAATCTAGTAGACAAGCTGCTTACATATGAAGACCGCTTGCGATACTTTTAGCTTAACAGTCTAAAACAACGTAGGCAGTTCCTAAATATAATATTTTTATACAAAATAGTCAACAGTCACTCAGATATACCGAACTTCTTATCCAAGATAAACATAACTATTCCCAGACATCTTCATAGATGTAACAGCTATCAGCTTTTCTCTAACATAAGGGCCCGTACAAATTTGGGATTGTATTCTCAGTTAAACAGACTTTTAAGATTGTATAATAAAATGAATAATCTCTCAACAACTCCCGATGAAGCAGCAAACGACAAAGACAACGAACTTCATTCCATAGACACTTATTCTGATCATTTACATAGATTCAAAATTAATGTTATATATATAATCCATACATACCGCGACAGAATTTAATTTAAAAATAATAATATCTTTAGACAGTGTTCAATAAATTAGATTTTTCTTAACATTCAAAATTTTTTGTATCTATGTTATATTTACTGTGTGTATAATTAATATTTGTATCTGTATATTTCTTATGTACCATTGTATTGTCGTTTTCGTCTGTAATTGTATAAATAGCATTTAAACATTGTACTTTTGTATCTATAAGTTCAAAATGATGTTATTTAGTTGATGCAACTTAATAAATAAATAAAGAACGGTCGATCAACTTGAAACAATGATATATACTAAACATTAACATAAACTCAAGTTTATACATTAAACATGGTTAAGTCGTGAAATTTAAAGCTTGAAATCATATTAAGTTACAAGGAACATAAAAGTTAATTCCGTTTCGCTTTGTATTTAAAACATTTTAGACTGAGGAATTAAAATAGAACTAGACCAGATATCTGGCTGCCTTCCAGGAGTACTAAGTAGGCATGTTTGTATGTTATTTTGTAAACTTAAAAGTAGATAAGTAAATTTATGTCTTAAGGCAGCCCTCAGTTCGATATAAACTTCTCTATAATAATGCTACTTAACCTCATCTTTAGCTTTTCTTCATCAGCCTATAGACGTCCACTGCTGGATATAGGCCTCCCCTAATAGTGGAGGGATTTGGGCCTCTTACTACGTTGGGCCAATGCGGGTAGGTAAGGATACAAAACCTCCTTCGTTGGTTGCACCGCGAGCAGGTGAGGTTGGCTTTAATCCCGTGAGGTGTTCAGGACCCCCTTACACCCTCATGACGTCATCGTACTTTGTTATCGTATTTAAAACTGAGGAATCGAAATAGAACTAGACCAGATATCTGGCTACTTTTCAGGAGTACTAAGTAGGCATGTTATTTTGTAAACTTAAAAGTAGATAAGTAAATTTATGTCTTAACGCAGTCCTCAATTCGATATAAACTTCTCTATAATAATGCTACTTAGCCTCATCTTTAGCTATACTATGCTTTATATATGTAAATAATTTTGTTCTTAGGACTAGAAGTAAATCTCTTTTACCGGAGACCTTCAGTGGTGCCTCTGATTTTGAAGGCGCCTATAGGCTAAGGTAACTCCTTACCATCAGCAGGCTGTATGGTCGTTTACCACCTTAGTGGTATAGAAAAAAACTGTATATGTAGTTACCGTTGCAGCTCCTATTTTTACTGTTAAATAGTAATGTGCAAACATAAGTATGTTCCAGTTTTAAGGGGTGCTGTATGCTGGTGAAAGTACTTGAGTAACGAAACTTAACATCTTAAGTCTCAAGGCGACGAGCCTGGTGGTGTCTTTACCATCTTAACTATTACGTTATGGGCAAGCGTATCACTTACCATCAAGTGTCTTTAACCTTCTCATCGCATAGTTGAATAAAATAACTTTGTTGTTAAGACTAGTTGTAATGCAACGGTGCATTACGTAGGAGGTGAAGGGCCACTCTAAAATGCACTTGAAGATGACGACTGAGGGGTTTAAGTGGGTACAAGTCTTCTCTTCAGAAGCTAGGTATCTTTGGAAGACTTCTCCCTCAAAAAAAGTGTACTTAATATAATAATACTTAATAGAAGTATAAGTAGAAAACACATAAACATCTCCACATAGATTCTGAATTGCAAATGTAATGATTGTATCGTTATTATAAAAGAATAAGATATAATCGTTTAAGTTAAATATTACAGATAAACTAAGTATATATAAGTTCAACCAAGTATCAACTTGAACTTCCGAACTAGCTACTTACAATTTTTTCCAAAGCTTGTATAAAAAGTATGTTAAAGTTCTTATACTCTTTCTGCTTTAACTAAGCTGAGGTAACTACAATGGTATGTACTATGTAGTATTATACTATCTAGTACTGTACTAGGTAGTAATATAGTTTTAGCTTTAGTCTTGAGATATCGAGAATAGGAAGGTAGCCCTTGTTTGTCGTAGAAGGTGACTGTTAGGAGTTTCGGGTTTGTGGGTTTTGGGGGTGGAGATACTCACTGTATTATGAGTGAATCTGGTGTGGACTAGTTTGAAGTGGTCTGGTATTCTGTCCTGGTATACTATAGGTGGTGGGAGAGTAAAAGCTGTCCATAACAGGGGCTCAGCAGCAGTGCAAGGAGGCGCTGGTGAGTTCCGTAGATTCAGGTGCCTTCCGTAATGAACCGAGGGTGAGCACTGAATGGGTTTTCTTCATCTTTTGAAGATTCATCGTTTGAAGATTTACCATTCATCAGTACCTTAAATAATAGTATTAATATAAGATTAAATCACAATATACCAACAACGCAGTAAACAGTACAAAAGTCTCACATGTTCTTAGAAAAAGCTGCGTAAGTTACCCTTGCAAGTAGGAATATATACTGCTGACGTCATCACGAGGGTTACTTACTCGCCACGTCAGTTAACTTAAGTAAATCTCGGGCGGAAAGTAAATTTCCTTACAATTCCTTTTTATATAATACAATAGTTATATGACCTTAGTTTTTTATTTAATGACAGCGTGTTGTGATGTGTTATATGTAGATATTTTTATATACCCTACTAATATGTTCTCGTTCTTAGCGTGCGTACGTGCAGAATGGGACGTTTCCATGCCAACTTAATGGCAGATATGTGCTATATATAAGTATCTATGTATGTATATACACAGATATTTATGTATATATACAAATATATATATATATATACCCATAGTCTCTGGCTATAGAGACCTATTAGTATTGGTTGTGGTGATGATTCCTTTTAGATGGGATCCCGATCGGAGTGGAGTTCTTAACCCTTAAATGCATGATTTTTTATTTAATTATGAAATAAATATTTTAGTATAGTTTTTGAGTCACAGATAAAGGGAAAAATAAACAAAAAAATCTTGGTTTCAATAAAATCTATATTTTTGTAAAAAATTATGTATGTAGCCAAAATCCAAATACAAACGCACTCAAGATAAATTGCCAAAAAACCGTTATAATATTGATTTCTTACCTAACGTCTAATATATTTGTTATTTTTTTTAACTCTTTTCGGCAATTAATTCTCACTAAATCTTAATTCAAAAGTCACAAGTTATCATACAACCAACTTTTTCCACCTTCACAATGCTTATGTCAAATTATCCGTGAATTTTATTTTCTGAAGACCCTCTTACACGTTTTTTTTTTATTATGATATTAGCTATGATATGAAAATACGTTCTGAAACACTTATCACAGCTGTCACTTTTTAAATGACAAAAATTGGTTTGTAGACTTTTGGCAACAATATGCATTTAAGGCTTAAAGGGAGGCCTATGCCTAGAAGTGAGCGTTTATTGGCTGCTGATGATGGTGATGACTGATGGTAGGTCTTTTACTAGACTATCAAGGTGATTACCATCGTAGCTCCTTTCTCTGTCGCTAATGTCTAAATATTACTGTATTCCGGTTTGAAGGGTGCTGTATGCTAGTGAAATTACTGAGGTAATAAGTCCTAACAGAGAGACGCAGACGTAGTGATGAATATGTCATCTTAACCAGCGTCACGTTATGGGTAAGCGTGTCACTTACTATCACGTGAACGCCTTACTCGTCTTCTAGCTTTGGTAGTATAGAAAGAAATTAATGGACTCGTGATTAGTTAATATAATTCCTATTAGCCGTTGTTATACGATAGCTGGAGGTGGTGGCTCTTGGCTGTGGCCCGGAGCCGGTTCCTGCTAATGTCAGACAATTAATCTTTCCCTCGGTGTTATTAAGGGGGTGCTAGTCAGTTACCATGGTAACGCGGCCGTCGAAATATTGATCAAGTGGAATTGAATTGCGTATCATCGGCTCCACAGGATACTTGATATCTTACAGCTTTTTGTCATCTTTACGTACATTGATGTAGTATGAGTATGAAAATGACAAGAAAATTAAGACTATTATCTTCACCTGTAATTGCATATTTTATATTTACTTTATTTACTTGCGATGTATGTCCTTTATATGTTACTGTTACTAGTACACGGTACACCTACACAAATAATTAAAATAGTATATCCTTCCTATTTGGGTATACTGTAAGAGAAAGCTTTTAAAGGTTAAGCTCTCCTTTGTGACACTGTGTTACTTTTATTAAATAGTATTTTTTTATATATATATATATATATGTGGAAGTGTACATAAATAATAAATAAATAAAAAATGTTGTCTTTTAAAAATCATCAAAATCATTCTTTTAAAATTTGGAATAACCTGCCGCTACTAATAAGTGAATAACGTAGTGTAAAACTCTTCAAAGCTCAAATTAAACTATACGCACTACACTTAGAATAATGTGAATGTAAAGAAAAGAGAATTCTCGATAGTAATCATTAATAACTTGATGTTCAAAGTAAACTACCGTCTTCTTAATAACTGTATACGCTTTATTTTTGGACTACGCAAGTACGACCACATCTCTCTCCTCCTCTCGTAGATCATTTAAAACACTCTGCACTTTGTATACAATTCTAATCGATTCATTTACCCCCGAATATTTAAAATGCAAGTTTGAGTTCCAGGGACTTTCCCGCGAACGCTGTCTTTGATCTACAGCTGGTTCTGATCTTCACATCTCTTTCTGTCAATCCAATTTCCCGTACAATTCTTTCACTCCTCGATCTGTAAAACTGTAGAACGAGCTTCCACCCACTATTAGGACAGCTCGTATTAATATTACAGCACATTATAATATTTCCTCTCTTCTATTCTTAAAGTCCATGTCAGCTATCAATCCTTAGTATGTATGTATTTATCTTCAATGTATGTATATCCTTATTTAAACGACAATGTTCGTCCGTCCGTCCGTCCGTCAACAATTTTCAATCTCGAGAACTACAAGGGCTAGGAGCTGGTGCTGAAATTCGTCATACAGACAGATCTCGCTTAGATAAGATCAGAGACGTTGGAATTTTGTTGGTATGTGGTCGCATTCCTGAATTGTGGGTGACCAAAGTTTCAGATTTTTGTATCAGCCACTTGTTTTATTTACTTATTGACCTTTCTCACAGTTTATGTCCTTATTATGTTTGTATGCACCAATTGATTACATTTATAATAGAATAACATATTTATAAGTTCTCTGATCAATCCTAAGGTAGACTGGGAGAGAGTGCCTTTTGGTATTAATAAGTCCGCCTTTTTGTACCTCTATGTGTGCGAATAAAGTTTTTAAATAAAAATAAAAACGAAATAATATTTGGTTCATAAATTTCTATATCTTTTTTGTTTTGTTATAGTTTCCCGTATGGTCAATTTTCTCATTCTGGTTTTTCTTTTTGTTTTGTCACCGTTTCTTATTTCCTATATCCATTGTATTAAGTTATGTTTATAATGTATTTATGTTATTTATTTGCTTAACTTTAACTGGGTTGACAGGTCAAAACAAATATAATTGTTCCCTATATATATACATATGTGTATAATGTTTTTTTGTCAATGGCACCAGCTGAAAATCATCGCTGCAGATTTTTCCTGCAGCATATCCATTCATTTTAATGTGTGTATGTTACTATGTTGCGAGCCGAATAAATGATTATTTCTTTCTTTCTTTCATTTACAACTAAATTTAAAAAGACGAAAGATATGAAAATCCATTCTTACCGGTAAAGAGATAAGGCTGCGACCTTTTTCTTGTCGAAAATAGCCCAAAATCCAAATCAACATCAAAAGCCTGCAGTAGCAATCAAAATAATATTTACTTTTTGTATTCAGATCTTGTTTAAGATTAGATCAGTTCAATTGATAGACATATAGCGCTATATGATGATGATTTGGACTTCGGGCCACTTTTAACAAGAAAAAGGTCAGAGCCATAATTCTTCCCACTAATCAAGAATAGGTTTTTATTTTCATCTCTTTGAATGTTGAAAAATATTATTTTTTTAAGTTTTTTTTTTTAATATAGATCACTAGATCGTTTAAATTCTAAAATAATGAATATAAGTTTTAAAACTTTATTCATTGTTGATATTTGATAGTAAGATTCTTGACATAAATTGATACTTGATAATAAGCGGTACGTATACTGATCTGAATATATAAAGATAAAGCTCGTTTTGAAATAATACATAAAACACGAAATAAAGCTGCAAACAAGTAAAACTGATTAGTAAGCCGGAGACGAGCTGGCTGCCTTCCAATTGAACCGGCTGTTAAAATAATACAACCGCCGCTTTTGCTCTTTGTAACGTTGGATAAAGATAAATGTCTTTACGCGGCGGCAAGCTTCGCTTATGAAAGCTTTTATTATTTATAACATACTTTGTATCGTATCTTTTAAGTAAAAGGAATTTCTGATAGAAAATATAACGTATCGATATATGTTTCGTCTTTAAGTTTAATACTAACTTATATTTTGAATCAAGTTATTTATTAAGCTTGTATATTAGTATTTCCAATTAGTTACAAAAACGCTTACACTAATACACCACCGCAGTTCCTTTACTACAAAATAGGAATGTGTAACTATTACTGAGTTCTAGTTTGAAGGGATCTAAACTAGTGTAAAGTACCGGGTTCGAATCCGGCTTGCATCAATTAATTTTTTTAATTAATGTTCAGTTAGTATACCAACTAATATCACTGGTTTTAAGCTAGTATGAAATAACGTTATTATAAACTTTGAAAAAATTGTTATATAAATATCTCATATATTTTAATATATATATA
>DWLS01006320.1:0-11766 GCA_018246255.1 Pachliopta kotzebuea | reverse complement strand
GAAGAAGTGTGTGGAGGAATGAAAAGAGAGAAGTTTGTACCAGAACGCAAGGTGTGGTCATGAGTGAGGAATGCAAATATTCTTCTATATTAATTCTCAGTGTTTACAGTGGCAACTATAATACTTTTCTCCTTTTGACTTAAAAGCTTTAAAACAATCTTTTTAATCCAAAATCTTTAATTCTTTTTTGGTAGCGATTCATCATAACAAAAAAATATTTTTGATGATTCGATACAAAATTGCTCTTAGATAGTTTTTAGCGTAATGAGCATATATCTTAATTGTATTCAGTACTGTTTTATAGATGAGATCCTGGTGGTAGGTCTCCGTTGTCGTAGACCATGTAGGTAGGTACCGCAGCTTCTATTACAGCTGACAAACTCAACTTTTTTTTTATTGATAAGGCCACGAGTACGTCGTTCACCTGATGGTAAGTGATACGCCTGCTCGTAACAACGTGACGCTGACTAAGATGGTATTCACAACACCACATTGCGCTCGTCTCCTGCGATGTAAGGAGTTAAGTTTCGTTACTACAGTAATTTCACTAGCATACAACACCTTTCAAACCGGAACACAGAAATGTTTGCACATTCCTTTTTGGTGATAGAAATAGGAGCCGCAATGGTACCTACCTCGACGTTCTCCAGCAACGAACACCTATCGCCAGTACTGTGCAAATGTTACTGTTTCGTTTTGAAGAGTGTTGTATGCTAGTGAAATTACTGGAGTAACGAAGCTTAACATCTTTTGTCTCAATATGACGAACGCAATGTACTGCTGTATATTCCGTCTTAACCACTGCCGCGTTATTATGGGAAATTATATCACTTACTATCAGGTGAACGCCGTGGTCGTCTTGCTGCTTCATCAAACAAAAAAACGACGGCTATATACTCTAAATCGACTTTTAAAGAAACTATATAACATCATAGATGTATAATATCAAAGCGGGTTCCATTTAAATTTAGTGAAAGAAAGTTGTTATTATCGAAAATTAAGTCATGATAGTGCTTTGAACTCCGAAGGTACCAGGTTCAAATTCGGCCTGTATCAATGAATTTTTAAATTTTTGTACAGTTAGTATAACACCAACTTATATCACTTGCTTTGGCGGTGAAGAAAAACATCGTGAGGAAACCTAGATATCTATGTAATGACCATCCGTGGTCGGGCTATTATATTAAATGGAGAATCTCTTTATATCTCTTTATAACTGCCAAAGAATTCGTAGTGTGGTTCATTACACATGATTATCACGACTCTAAGTCATGAGGTAATACGACTTATAATAAAAATAATTATCGAAACTGTGATAGGATATCCGAAGAGAAGAAGTTGTGATCTTGTCAAAGAAGAATGTTGAAAGGAATGCTTCTATTGTTTCTTCTAACAACAACAGTATTTTAGAGATGTGACTCTAATATACGATTAACTTGATAAATTAGCCTTGGTTTTTTGTAAGGTCTCAATTTAAGATTGTGAGAATATAATATCTGCTTATGATTACTCGTAATACGTACACAAATTGAATACATACCTGAAAATCCTTAATCTGGAAAAGTTTAAATGTGAGGCATTTCAATATTACCTCGATTTGTAATATTGTCAATATTTCATCTTCAATTCTGGATACATCCGCCTCAGAATACGTCTCCGCGCAATTTTAATTTCGTCGTTTCGCATTTGATAGAAATATGTTGTATAGTTGGCATTACCTAATATCAGAAATCGTTACTCTTATCCAAATTCTTGTTACACGGATCTAGATTCTTTAGTTCAAGTCTAACATGAAATTGTAACTTGATTGCTATCCTCGTAGATCTTGATTTTATCATCAGCGGCTAAACGTCCACAGCTGGATATAAGCTTCCCCAACAGAGGGGTAATTTGGGCCGTCTTTCACCACGCTGGCCTGATGCGGGTTGGTGATAAAATAGGGAAAGATAATATAAAGCATCTAAGCGAGATAGAGATGGTAGGGACAGTTAAAAAAATAAAGAAAAAGAGTAGAAAGAATAACAAAAAATCAGGGCTCATACCCACATCACGAAGGGGAACGCTTAACAAAAAGAAAATTGCCAGAGTGCACCATGAACAGATGAGGTTCGCTTAGGTCTCTTGAGTTATTTGTGGTAATTTTGTCAATTTTTCATTGATTTTGATTTAGTCAAGTGTGTTTTACGAATTACGTTGTGGTCGCGTCTGGTGTACTTTTCCGTATTTGGCAGCACATAAATATTTTTTATCCGGCTAAGCAATCTCAAAGTTTTTATCGCAACGTAACAATAAAATATCATAATAGCATACAAAATTTCGCTGACCTAAAAATAATAGGAAGTACCGCCATATTTTCTCATCTTGACATTATGTATGAATAAAACATTTCTCTCGCTCCTGCGTGGAATACGTTTTCTTGGCCTTGACCTTTGATCAGATTTTGTGCTGACAAATGTATTAAAAATAAGGAAAACAGCTTAAAACTCCATTGAATCAGAATTTGCAAAGAAAACATTCAACATATATATTATTTTATATTTGTGGAGTTTATTTTTACGTTTACGACATTTGTGAGATACATTTTTCTCAACCGAAAATTCTTATTAAAATTTATTAAAAAAAATTGTGTTCATACATAAAAACATGGCAAAAATATTTAATTGATATTACAAATAAATGTTTGCATTGAATTGGGGACCTCTTCTTTTAGTAGGTTTGAATGAAAAGGAAATACATAGTTAAAACGTGAATTATCGGTGCCGCAAACGTTACAAATTCGAGATTATCTACTGCCGCATTCAGCAATTTGTAATGAAAGCGGAGAATCATTGCATGTCATAACGGAATATCATATCTAGGGCACGTTGTTTGTTAAAAATGTCTAATGTGCATAAATTATTTTTACAGTAAACATAATATATATTAACTAAGAGTCTGTAAATTTAAGCTTAAACTTTGCCTATTACATTTTTCAACTGTTTGTTTATAAGTATAAAAAACGAACTGGTGATAAATTTACAATAGATTACCCTGTCATCGCTTTGCGATATGTGTGTCAGTTGTTTCAATAAGCTACAACATCCTTCAAACCGGATACAGTAAAGTTTTTGTGATACAACTTCGCGATAGAAATAGATAGCCGGTATGGTATAAAGACTCATCCAGCCTTTAATATATGTTATTTAAATGAACTGATTATTCTTCTAAGTCGTATTTTCTCACGACAATAACGTTTTCAGTGTTTGGCGAGGAAAACAGGAGTGTTAGTGTTATGATAGCAGATTTAGGATTTTACTGGATCCTTAACAAGTTTGAAAACTTTAACAACTTCAGAACTTTGTTAGGTATCGTTAAGTCCGTTGTCATCTTCAAAACTGTAATTTTTCTATATGTAAGATGAAAACATGTTTATTCAGAGTTTGAACCTTAATAAATAGCAATTTGTCGGAAACGATGAAGAGACAAAAACAAGCAATAATGTGTACAAGTTAGTGTCACATTAACATGCAAGGTCCGCGAACTAGTTCCGTCCGGCGCACGCATAAACTTTTTAATTAGAATTAACAATTCGGGTCCCTCGTTGTAAATGTTGTTAGCGTTACAAAATTGTTAGAGTCCGTGAATTATCTCTACAGTTTCAAACGCGTTAAAAGTAAGAGAAACGCTTTTACTTTTTATATTTAAACAAACTTATTTATTATTAAAAAAATACAACTGCTTTGATGCCTACAGTCTTGCTTTGTCTTCGTCCCTTTTTTGATTTAGAGGCCATATAGCTTGGACTTTGAATTTTGTTAAGATTTTTTCAGTGGCTAGCTAACCACTGTTACTAAAAATGAAATCAACATTTACTAAAAATTAAATCAAACCTTTCTTTTTTGGCATTCTAGAGAAAAAACGGTTAAATACATATTTTCTGAAGCAATTTCATTATAAACTTCTATTTACTCGTACGGTGGTCTTTTAAACTGTAAGTTGTTTTATATTTTAAAGTTTTGTCATTTCTGTTTTAAAATTTAACATTCATCTTAAACCTTATTATTGGAGTTTAAATAAAAAAAATGGAAAAAATAACTTTTCTAATATACGTTTTAGACAAATATAGACGGAGCGTTGGAGTTGATCCAAATTCTCAACCACGAGGCCAAGAGGATATCGAGTAAGGAATAATAAGCTTAACGTAGTCAAGCAGAGGTAAGACCCAAAATTGAAATTTGTGTGGTAGAACTTGGGTCGACCCGCACAATAGCACGGTGAATATAACTTTATTATTGAAGTACAGTAAAAAATATATTTTTAATCTTAATAGGTAATACTATTGTGGAAATTACAGAATCGTCGGATTCATAAGGTCACAGATCTTTTTACTCCGCGGTTTCGTTCCTTTGCCAAAGATTATTAGGTAATTAAAAAGATATATATTTAAATTTCCTAGAGAAAATAATTGGAATATACCATCAGCTCGTGATCCAAATAATAATAAACTTAAACACCCAGCATAACACTAGAAAACTTTAAAACATAGCGAGTACATCCTTCGTAGGTTGGACTATGAATAATAATTTCAAATAGTAGGTACCCCATGAAGGCTATAAAATCAAACCATTTGTCAGCTCAATCCTAGATCATAGCTGTAAACAAACTCGGAATAACGTATGAAAGAAATGGTTATTGAAAGTCGTATTATATCCCACTTAACGTAAATTTTTAAGAAGGTATCTCAAAGTAGATTTTACCTAACATAATGTGAACAGCGCTTACTAATATAAGTAAAATAGATAAATAAAAACTTTGGTTTAGATCCTAAGTCCTTATTATAATAAGGTTACTAAGGAATATGAAATATTTTGAATCATTATATTTTATTTTCAAGTTACAAAATCAATTTTGTTTTGTTACTTTCATCATAAATATGAGATAACCCTTTTAACAAATTTTAAAGCGACCACAATAAAGTTTTTAATAATTCCCAGTGACTAAGTTACTTGTGGTCACTAAGTTTGAATTCGGGGCTTATATTATGGAGCTGGGGATTATGGAAGTCACGGAACCCAAGCTAGCTTCTCCTGCACGTGGTGTACCCTGCTAATCAACAAACGAGGCTCTGTGGATAGTCACCGATATTCATTGGGCCAGGGTAGTGAGACGCAGCTGGAATCTTCCCACTATTGGGAGAAGCCTTTGTCCAACGGTGGACATCTATCGACTGATAAATATGAAGAAGTTTTGGAGTACGTTTGGTGAGTTTTTGAATCCGCCTTGCTAGTTACCATCCTGATATAAATCACCCGTCATAACAACATAGCTGCATTTGAGCTACTAAGATATGAAATCTGAAGTATTCTAGACGAGCACTTCACCTTACTATCTTA
Source organism: Pachliopta kotzebuea (assembly GCA_018246255.1). Lineage (NCBI taxonomy): Eukaryota > Metazoa > Arthropoda > Insecta > Lepidoptera > Papilionidae > Pachliopta > Pachliopta kotzebuea. Next base: position 6,394 of record DWLS01006320.1, on the reverse strand, counting down.
TAGTTAATACCATTAAAAGTTACGGTCTATGCTCATTGTAAATATACTATACTTTTTACTTGACTATAACTTTTAACAGTATGATCCGTTTTTTGATAACATTTTTTATAAAACTAGAAACCTCGGTGTAGGTTTCATATAAATGTTACTAGCTCGTACCGCGTAGGCAGTAAATCTGTAAAAAAAATTTTATTCAATGAACCGACTATACCAGCCAGGCGTTCACCTGATAGTAAGTGATACACTTGCTCATAACAACGTGACGCTGGTTAACATAGTATACACGGCACCATATTACACTCGTCGACTTCTGACATAAGATTTTGTCTCGTTACCCCAGTAATTTTAATATGGATTATATTTAAGAAAATTTTATGTAATATAATTTTTTTAATATTACGCGTAATACGTACAACTTTCAATTGCTGAATTAGTACCAGTTTAATGCTTCAAGACCTAATATTTTTCTGTTAGTTATTACCTATGTTCAATAAAGAGCCATATTATGAACATGAAATGATATAAAAAGCATTCTTCTTTTATTATTAGTATTTTACGTAGTCGGGCCACAATATATAGAGGCAAAGGCAAGGAATATCTACAAATGTGCTAGTGCGCCTGTGTGAAAGTATCTTTGAGCAAACGTTTAGAGCTAACTCCCACAAGTATGTTCTTTTGTGTAGTCTCCAGATGTAGTATTCCTATTTTACTCACAAAGTAATCACACTGCGAGAGCAAAATTTTGCGAAAATTTTACCTTTGTTTTAAATTTTCACCTCGTTCATTATGATTTATTTTTCACCTGCTCTACTGCAATGAACTAGATCTTTTGTTTCCTCTGATGTATTTGAATTTATGTTCTCTTTATCATTTAACTCTAAGGAGTAGAGTAGGTCTTACAATATGTCTCTATAACCGGATATTGTCTAGTTAAACATTACTGCATTCCAATCTGAAGGCCGTTGTATGCTAGTGAAATTACTGGGGTACCGAAATTTGACGATACTTAATCTCTTATTTATCAATGAGACGGGCGCAATGTAGGGTGTATAGAATCTTAACCAGCGCCACCTTGTTAAGTGCAAGCGTGTCACTTACCATCAGGTAAAGCTTTTGCTTGCCTAGTTAATTAAAAAACATCAAACCAGTTAATATTCCCACTGATAGAACGAAGCCTTCTGGGAGGAGCAGTAAAGGCCGTTTATCATTGTAGACAAATATGGGAGAATGAATGTCACTTGTCACGAAATCTAATAGTTCTTAAATCATTTTAGTTTCGTCATGACGTTTTCTTTCAGTAGAAGGTCAAGATTAGTAATGATTGAACCCGCAGCTCTAGGAGTTTTTCTAATGTAGTAGTAGCAGAAGTAGAAATTGTTACTTAACTTCGATGCCCACAATGACTTTCATGTCTAGTTTTCATTAGTCTCTTTGATGATGAAAATAAACATGTGATAATTATCGCGTTTTCATTTAATGGCACTTCGTTTCTGATGGATAATTAACTGAGAAGTAGTCTGCTCTTCTGTGCATGGTTGAAATCTTTATAGACGGATGTCATGTTTTAATAGTTTTTACATTAGATAAGCTATGTTCCTTTACCCATGCATGTACTCACTTAAATACTCTTTAACACTAGTAGCTTTGAAACCAAAAAGAGCGATATGGATACTCTTCCATAATAAAGCGTAGAACAGGATAGGGAGACGAGAAATTTGAAATATAAAGTTGATAGTTTTTCCGGTTTAGGGGATATGATGGTTTATAGTTAGCACTACGGAAGGCAGAGAAAAGTAAAAGAGATAAATTTTCGCATGGCCATAGCGGAAAGCTTCTTGAGGGATGTGTCGTTTTAATAGATCAAATATTGGAGTAGCTATTTTCCTCCCATTATTATTCCGCTTAAATCACAAACTTCTAATTTAACATAAGGAAAAACGACTTGAAGTTGCTTTAACCATAATGGACAAAGTTTTATTAACTGCCCGCATACGTAATTGATGGCGCAAGTTGCGTTTATAACCTACCTTGTGTTTACATTACATTATTGTATATATTAAAAGCTTGTATTGGGATAATGTACATATGTTATAATTTTAACGAAAATGTGTTTGAGTATCATTAATATTTATGGAAATTTGTAGGCTTACTGACTTACCTTGAAAGAGATTATATGAGTAAAAAGCAAAAGTATTGATAGTGATTTAGCCTGTTAAATTACAGGGTTAGTTTTAGACAGAGATTGGTTTCCACGAATTAGATTATTTTTTAATATCCTCATACAAATAATTTGCTAGACTCTGGTAGAAGATACTTCAGCATTAAATTAGAAAGTAGATAAGAAACTATATTATCTGCAGACGATAAACGCTCACTGCTGGTAAAGGTTTCCCTCAAAGATCGGAACGAAGAGCTACAAGGCTACTCTTTCAGGATAAAATGTAGTACAAATTAAAGAGATGAGAAATCTGTAATAAAAAATATATAGTTCTTCTGGTTAAGAAGGTATAAAGGGTTCAATCTAGCAAGGCATTCACCTGATAGTAAATGATACACTTGCCAATAACAACGTTGTACTTGTTTCTTAACCAGAGGATATACACAGCACCACTTTTCGCTCGACGCCTTGACACACAAGAGATTAAGTATTATTTCCTCAGTAATTTCAATAGCTCACAGCGCCCTTCGCAGTAATGTATGCACTGTACAGTATCGGCTACAATAGGAGTCGCAGTCATCTGCCTAGACGGTCTCCACCAACAGACCTTCCGCTATACAAGTGCGATATACTTACAAACTTACCCTTTTTTGTAGTAGGTTAAAGAACTTGTAAAGTTACTCATAAAATAGATGACCACCGGCAACGCTTAACCTCAATACCTGACATATCTCCGCAAGTACCTCATTAAGGTTACGCTCTGCGTCTGTATGAAAGTTTCTCGTGCGAACTTTTTAATTAGGTTTAGTTTTTTTGAGCGATTTAAAATTATTCATTGATTTATTTCTATGTTAATTTCAAAATAATTTAACAATTATGCAATTCTGTAATAAATCATACTAATGGTGTCTCTGGGAGATGAAAAGAGTTCCACACAACTTCTCACGGGAGCTAGCTAACCTCACCAGCTCGTGGTATACACTGGTAATCAACAAAGGAGGCTATGGCTCTTCACCAACCCACACTAGATCAGTGTGATGGGAGACGGCCAAGTTCCCTCTCTATTGAAGAAGACCTATTACTAGCAGTGGGCGTCTATCGGCTGATGAAGAAATAATGTCTTTGTTGCCGTAGACCGTCTAAGTAGGTACCACCGCAGTTCCTATTGCAACCGGCAAACAGTACTGTGCATACATTACTATGTTCTGTTTTAAAGAGTGTCGTAGCTTGCATAATTATTGTAGTAACGAGGTTTACAACTTATGTCTCTAAGCGACGAGCTTAATGTGGTGCAGTTTTTACCATCTTAATTATTGCCATACATTGTTATAGGCAAACGCAATATCACTTATGAACGACTTCTCTCGTTTTAGCGGTTCGCAAAATAAAGGTTAGTTTTAAAAGTGATTGAAAAAGAAACTAAAAAACGAAGCTAAGCTTTTATAAACTTTAAACAGAAAATACACGCGAAAGTTCACAAAAAGTTTTTCCTGTTCATTGACCTCATTCTGCAGTAATATAGAAACATGTCTAGTAATAAATCTTCCTTTGTCATGGACAATAATAGTTGTCTCTTTTCAGTAAGTGTTTCTTTCAGACAGTGTCAAACAAAATCTTTAACATCGCCCCGTGTTCTTAATAGCTTCGCCATTTTTCTATACAAAAGAAAATTACAAATTTTATATTTACTCTTGTTTTGAATTTGCGGTAGGTAAATGAAAAGCTGCGATTTTAAAGAGGACCATATACTGGTAGAGGGAACTAGATATAAAAAAGCAGGGAAATAAAAAGCAATGCTAAGAAGAAGATACGTTTTCTTTCTAATTTCTCCATTATTTTTTATTTTATGATGGTGCAGTGTGAACAAACATTTAAACTGAAAACTAGTTTATGTGACCATAATTAAATAGACACTTTTATGACACTCTTACGACTTCAGAGGAACACAAATTATTATTTTGTATTCGATGGGATGGTCAAGGCATTCACCTAATAGTAAGTGATACGATTTCCAATAACAACGTTAAGACGGTGTTATAAAATGTGGTAACTCCTACCACACACTATCTAGGAAGGAACCACTGCAACTGAAACAGTATTGTGCAAACGTTACTGTGTTCCAATTTGAAGGGTAATAGCTAATGAAATTACTGGGGTAACGAGACTTAACACCTCAAGTCTGAAGTTGAATGCAATGTGGTGCAGTTTACACTATCTCAACCAGTGCCGCGTTATTATGAGCAAACGTATGACTTACCATCAGGTGAAAATCACGCTCGTTTCTCCGAATAAAAAAACATAATTTGTATTATGAATACGCCAGATGGAGCTTTTGAACTTAATTGACAGCGATGTAGCAAAGCTTTGCTTGGCTTACGTAAACATCTGACTTAACGTATAGAAATGTATAAGCTTGAACCAGGGGGGACACCTGTGCGGTGTCAAAACGACAGCTTTAATCTGTACTCATAGAGTTAATGTCAGACAGTTAAGTAATACTTGGGTTTAAAAGGATTCTGTGCTGATGAGTGGTTTCTTAAAATGCACAAAACATCAGTGGAAGTGGGTTAAACTGATGATGATGATGAAACAAGCAACTCTCATCATGTGTTCCAGATATTACCAAATAAGATTTCTCTTTCTAGTAAAGTGTAGTATTTTTTTATTTTATTTAGAGTAATACTGGGCTTGCCGCTGTCAAAACAGTGAAACTTATGTAGTATTTAGTCTTTCATTAATATACGATATAAGAAAAAAGTTTTCTCAGAACTTCAATTATAAGAATATTTTGTTTGAAAAGTTAGGTACAAAAAACTCCCTTTCATTTGTATGTAATTTCCAATAGACGTGATATTTTTAACATTCATAATTATTATATATAAATAGAAATTTTTAATAGTCTATTTTTAACACATAGTCGTTAATGAACTTAATGTTGTGAGCAAAAAAATCTAATGTAAATTGGATTCTTAGTTAAGGAGGAATTCAGCTACTAAGATTCATTCTTCTTTCTTGTTGTAGTAGTGTAGTACGTATCGCGTGGTTTGCTCTAAATTTGTTAAAAAGCGTTACTGTTTTCAGTTTTGTTTAATAATTATATGTTTATACACTTATCATTAATTTATGATGATAATTTAATACATTATATAGCAGTTGAATTCATTTTTAACATTTTTTTTAACTGAATAGTATCAGCATTTGATTTATGGCAAGTTATACGTCTGTTTATAACGTGACGTTGTTCAAAAATGTAGTAAAAAAGTATCTAATAATTCAAAAAAAATTGCAAGGCACTACAAAGATCACGGTAAAAAATAATTAAATAGACAATTTAAGTAGTGTAAAGTTTACATTTAATAAACGTTTAATATTTGCGTTAATACACGAAATGAATGATAACTAGTTGATGGATACATTAAAAATTTAAGTACTACCTGCCGTTATATTTACTCACTTAATTTACGGACCCTTAGGGGAGGGTAAAGGGAAAATACTCTCGGGGAAACATCGACGCTGTATCCGTGAACTATTGTTTGCTAAAGAAATAGCGGCGTTCAATTGAATAGTTAAATTATTAAACGTATTTCTGTTTGTTAGAAATTCTTTAACTTCAATTTAAAGTTTGTTATTGAAAAGTTTTAAATTTTTTTTAAGAATTTCATAAGCAAATCGTTTAGATCTTATAATGAATGGAATCGTGATAAAGTCGACGAATTTTGTGTACGATGTTAGCTTTGGCGATACCACAGGAGAGAGGAAACCCAAAAATGTTTAATTGTGTCATTAATTAGCTGGTGCTCGGGTCGGAAGGCGCGAGTTGAAATACATTTATTTTGTTTGTTTATCAAATAAATTACAAGGGGAGCTTTTGATTCAATTTTACGCATCGCTTTGTAAATTAGGACCTCAATTGTTTTCCTATATTAAACGCTTTCGACTAAATTGGCCAGGTCTTTGACTAACTTAATTCTAACATTCAAAATAGACAATTGAACAAATTCAACAATTTAATGATTACATTTGTTGTATCTTTATTCGACTTATTTATCGACTTATTGTAAATATACTAATTCTTAAGGTATGAAACATTCTGTGGTTTTTGGTGATGACGGTATGAATTTGAACATCAAACAGGTCTAAGGATACATACTGATAGTTTATTAATAACATATAAATTAGTTAGAAATAGGTTTATAATATTTTGCCAAAAGATATGTACTATAGTAAATAATAGAA
>DWLS01006319.1:0-11767 GCA_018246255.1 Pachliopta kotzebuea | reverse complement strand
TTTTTATTTTTTTTTCGGATGAAGTTTTTGCTTTCGGCCACTATTATGGCCGTGAAAGCTTCATCGGACCCTGAGCTCGTGGATCCGGACTCCGCGAGCTAAAAAGTGTATATATATATATATATAAATTATATAGTATAAGGGAGAGGAGGGAGACGAGGGAGGAGGAGGAAAGAGCTGATGATCTTTTTTTCGTTCTCACTACTACATTCTACCATTTTCAATACATCTGTAGTAAATATTATTCTGACAGCCGGACGTACTTAAACTTCTTTTATTTTGATTGAAAGTTTACACGAACCAGATTAAGATATTACTTAGTTAAGTTGTACTTATAAAAAGCATTAAATACGTTGTTAAATTTAAAGTTTTTGTAATACCTGCATCCCCTGTTTTTGTTATCATGGTACACAAGGTATGCTTAAAATCTTATGGGTTTGTTCCGACCTTTTTTTATTCGATTCGAGACCAGCATGGCGTTCACTGATGGTCAGTTATACACTAGCCCAAAACACTGCACTCGTCGTCTTGGGACGTGAGGTGTTAAGTCTCGTTACCCCAGTAATTTAATTAACATACAGAAACTTTGTAGTTGGAACACAGTTATGTTTGAACATTACTATTTAGTGGTAGAAATAGTAGTTGCGGAGGTACTTAACCACACGGTCTGTGACAATAGAGACTTACCACCAGTAAAAATTCATTCACGTTCACATCTAGTTCTATAAGAGATACTTCTCCAATGAATAAATATGAATACTAATTGTCGGTGCTAACTACCATTTAATTTTTTCAAAAGTCATATGAATGTTCAATCTATATGTAAAAAGTTATAGTAAGCTTTGTATGTTGTAGGAAGTATATCACTAAACAACGTATCGGTAACAGTTTTACAAGAGGCGGGTTGTGTAAGTCGGGGGTAAGACGCCGTGCGGAGATGGAGCCGGGGTGTACGGCCCGTACACCATCCCCCACCTCCACGTCTCCACCAGCCCCCACTTAGTAAACCGGTACACGGCTAGCGCGAATATGTATGCCCACGGGTGTTCATTAACTTGCATGTTAAGCCGATGATCGCAGATAGAGTTAGGTGGACGATTGAGAACGGACAGGGTTGCGGGCCGGCTTCCTTAGCACTTTGAGGGATTTCACGGGCGGGGGTAAAGTCGTTTGGGTTTTAAATGTTCCTTTTGGTAAGGCAGTCTCACTATATTTGAATTTTAATTAAAAAATCGCCTAATTTAAATAATAGAAGTACAGATCATCCAACAAGTATATTTTTCTCAGGAGTTGCCTAATTTTTTTTTAACAAAAATTTTCAATGATAGCTTACTGAACTTATTAAGTTGATGAGAACATTGTATGTTCTGTGTGATCTTAACTATTACATCATTGATACTGTATTGGGTTTTAAATTCAGTTCATCAGTTACATCATGATTGAAAATAAATGTCTTATATAACTGCCTTTTATGGTATTGATTTGACAATATAAATAAATTTCACAAACAAGGACATTAGTACTAGGACATGAAAGTTAAATAATTCGATAACTTTCTTTACTTATATGCTGATACTTTTAGCGAAGGCATACTGATGGTAGGTCTCTGTGGCCGGAGACCGTAGCCACTGCAGCTTCTATTTCTGCCGCCAAATAATAATATGCAAACATTACTGTGTTCTGGTTTGAAAGGTGTAAGTAGTGAAATTACTGGTGTAACAAGATTTAACAAGTTATGTCGTGACGCAACGAGCGCAATGTGGTGCCGTGTATACCATCTTAACCAACGCCAGATTTTTTTTACGATACAAAGTTAGAGAAAACGGAACATTTTATTCGAACTCTTGTTTAATTTTTTAATTAATTACTACATACTGTAAGCCGAAAAGTTCTTGCAGAAAATTTTAAGTGTGTAATAAAAAAAATAATTTAAATGTAGTAAAGTATTCTGAGCGTAAATGGAAGGAAATATTTTAAATATGCCGTTGAGTTACGTTGATTCAATATTCCATTTTCACTTCAGCCCTTATGCGACCGAATTCAAAATGGCGTCATGTAAAACGTACATCGAATACTTGAGACTCGTTCTTTTCCCGCCTCCGAGTGTCGTTGGCGGCATTAAATCTTAATAAAACCCGTCATGCATCACGATGGAGCCCTTTGATTTCTCACTCGGCAAACCGCGTCTCCGCATATCAAAGAAAATCACAACTCTTTTCATTGCGCGCCGATAGAATGTTCACAAAGACCACGTTAATTGATCCCCCGCCCCGCCCGCGGGTTTTAAAAATCAAACTCGCACCGACCGAGCCCGGGGTCTGGATACAGTGGACACTGCACCTTCAATTTACTAATACAAATAAGCGAGACTCCGCCGCACCCCCGGTATACCTACGGGCGACTCTTTCAGAGGCTCCATTGTGTTGGACCCTCAATCGCGGTCTCGATTATCGGAAAGAAAACACTCATCTATATTTTAAATAATGATCAGGGCACGGAGAGGTGGGCCCTCGGCCGCCGGCGAACAATCGCCTCGCGTGATGGATCGTGCGGGATGGCCCCAATAAACCTTTGTGGTGCCGTCACCCTTGTTTCTGGGGACCTTGTTGCTTATAAAATTTTACGTGACACTCATTGTTGTTCCAAACCTTCAATGGTCAATTTATTAATTTGACGCATTGACGATTTACCGATACATACCGGCCATTCGTAACTTTTTGATAAACAACTGCCGACGTTTCTCACCTAGTAATACACTTATTCTTATATAACAAAATAAATCTTTATATCTCTCTGCTTAATCGTGGTATAAAATTCTTTACATATTCTGTACGAGTCGAGGAAAGAAGTCTCAGTTTGTATCCTCAGGTCGAAACGTCACAATGCACGCTAATCAGCATCCATTCGCAGCGAAAATATATTTTTTTTCAAGGAATGGAGGCTGAAATTTTTAAAAAAGGGCGTCGACAAACAACATTTAATGAACCCCTCCCCCCCAGTTTCCCCCAACCCCTGGCTCACCCATACATCATTAACTGGTGGGGGTGTCGCGCAAACAATCTCGTTCCAGTTTCGCGAAAGGGACCGGTTGATAGTAGCAGTAGTGGATTCGTTACACTGAGACCTCGAGTGGCAGCCATTGTGAGTTGAGGACGTCTGCGCTGTTGTGTCCGAGATGCGGATAATTGCCCCCGCTGACTGCGAAGGCAAAAAAAAATATACCACGTTTCATTCGCGATCGTTGTTTTAAATTTCGATATGCAACTTATTTCATTTTATCTTTAAAAACAATATTTATGTGACTACACCATAAAATTTTTCAATTCATGTGTCTTCGCTTGTGGTAATGAATTCCGTTAATATATCTCTCACACTTCACCTACCGCATCATCTCCCACCTCCTAGGTTGACAGGCAGAGAATGCCTGTTGTAGGCATTAAGTCCGCCTATTGTACCCTATTTTAAGGTGTTGCAATAAAGTTTTTTAAATAAAAATAAAAAATTTACCTTCCGCAGAATCAATACTACGACTTCCTTTTCCATCATACACTTTAACCATTAAGTTATATCCAGTTAATAATCTACGCTTACAAATAAATAAATATAGCTGTTAATTTAAATTTAGCTAATCATAAATACTCATTTGAATACCTTTATATTATAAAGACGACATCGAACGAAATTACAGTTTAGAACAATATGCAACTTGAAGCGAAAACTTGGACGTTTGTTATTTTGCAGATAGTTGCTGTAGACATTGTTAACATTTTTAAAATAAATTTGCATCTTCATAAAAGTTTTAATTTATTTTGAAAAATAACTCTTTAAAATTTAATTTCATACAGCAACAACTTTAATTACAATCCGCAAGCAAAACCTCGTCGTCACCTTATTGCTAAGGGCGGAGGATTACAACTATTAAACTATTAAATAAAGGCCATTAATGATCCGAGCATCAGCCACAGGTCTATTCAGTCTTTGTACCCCGACCTTAGGAGCGGTTTACTGCCAATAAATAACGTCATTACCTGTTCAGGGGACACCGTAAGGCATCTTCAGGAACAATACGAAAATTTGGGATATCATTAAATCTATATGAACTACGACGTATCCTAGTTTACTACGCTATGAGAAACATACTAATGCGATAACTTTGTTACCGTAAACGGGAAGGGTATTTTGTGTTATTAATACGTGTAATTAAAATAAATTATTGAATTATACCAAAACATAATTTAAATAAATCACTGAGATGGTAAACATTAATGAAATGCTATGAAGTCGTATAGGTCTCTTGGTCTGTAGCCTAGACCAGAAGGCGGTAAACTTTCTAGACAAATAGTCAATAATACCCAATACAAAATTAACAACAACTCAAAGAGCCATTTTTACTTAAACGTAAAAGAACAAGAAAAAACGAGATTTTTCACCAAAGCCTCAAGGTAACGAACATATCGTGTTTCAGGAGTGATCAAAAATTGGTTTCCTACTGAAAATCACGAGGTAAGAACTACTGCAGCGCTTACAAAAATATTTTTTTTTTCATCTCAACTGATGGCTCTCAATAAAGTATATTTTTTTTTTATCTAGGTATAGGTTAATGCTTGACCACGATGCCACCTGGTGTTAAGTGAGGATGTGGTCTATGATGGTAAGGCGCATTAACCTATCAAATAATTACCTTCAAATAATTACCCAAATATTACTAATTAACCAAATCAGAAAGTATTTATCTCCGAAACATATATGAAATGGGAGGTAGGAGTACCTTTGAGGAGTGAGGAGGGAGGAGTACCTTTGATTATTGTTTGAAACCAATCATAGTCATTTCAACCGATGGACCATTGAAACCAATAAACCTTAATAACTTTTAGTAAAATTTACTATCCCCCAACTCGCTGCGACCAATTTTAAATTAACAAAAAAATTACGCAACCCAACCACCCCTCCGGCAAGCCTCAACAATCAGAGGACAGCGGCTCCTTGACAAAAATCAAACTGGAATATAATCCGTAGCGAACGCCCACCATCTTCAAGTCAACAATGGCTTTCGACTTGTTCTTTGCGTTGCACCGTTATTAAAATCTCGTGAAACAATCGACTCGAAAGCGCACTTCCGCGGTTCGCGTACGCACTGCGCGACTTCGACTGCTTTTATAATATTTACCACGGCCATATTTAAAATCATCACAACAACATTATAAATATTGACATATAATTTGAAACCAAAAAATTATATTGTAAATATGTTCATAGATTTACGTTGTTATTTTATGGGATCGCCAATATTAATATTAGCCAACATCTGATAAGAATTACACTTAATGGTAGCTGGTTAATGTAACTTGGTCGAAGTAACAATTAATGTGGCATCAATATAAAATCACGATAAACTTTCTTCAGTATTTTGAATCCACTTTAACGTGATGGTTAGTGATACGCTTGTTTATAACATGACGCTGCTTAAGATATTGTATATAGCCTGCAATGCACACGTTGTCTTGAGACAAGGTGTTAAGTCGCGTTACTCCAGTAATTTTACTAGCTACAGCACATTTCAAACCAGAACACAGTAATGTTTTCACAGTACTGTTTGTCGGCTACAATATGAACTGCGGTGTAATCTAGACGGTCTGTGATAACAAAGATCTACCACCATTAAACCTGCGTGCCTTTTAAATTTAATTTTGCCTATTCAAATGTGTTACTTAACAGTTGTACTACAAAAAGAGTATTATGTCTGAACGCTCACTCAATGCATGGAATATTAATACCGGGGCACACCGATGGAGCTCGAACGAATCATTAAGGGATAATTATGACGCCACTTCGCAGGAAGCTGAAGGGTTCCCCACTCGGAAATCTGATTCTTTCTTTGTTTTTTTCGCGACGGAAGTTGAAAATTTTCGAAACAACTCGCTCGGATCGAGAGGTGCCGGTTTTTATAAACATGTATTGAAGTTCGTTACATATTACTTTGAAACAGGATGATCATTTTTAATATCATCTTGCATTATGTTTCGGAAGGTATACTCAAATTGGAAATATAATAAAAATCAAATCCAGATTTTTTCCTTTTTATATCGTTCAATACTAATTCTGTCTTATTATCTACATCACAAAACTGTTGTACATACATATATGTATATATAGTCTAGTCTTTTATTTCTTTTCGATTCATATTTTATAAACTATCTGTATCTATTGTTGACTCTGTTTCCTGTTCAAATTCGTACCGTCCAGATCTTATATACATGTTGAATCTTCTTTGTATCACTCTTGAGAGAGTGGTCGCGATCTTCTCTTCAAGTATTGGTGGCAAGTTTCATAACACGCCACCACTCCTCTCATGGATGTTGTATAATAAGTATGTTATAATCACATTTTATACATTATGTCACGAGAGTTTTCTCATTGGGTCGTGGACTTAACAATTCCCATTAATTACCTTTAGTAGCGTTTGTAACAATAGTTTTATTTGCCCTGACCAGTGGCTACAACAAAGAGTTCCCGTCGCTACTTTCTATTCAATTGCGACTGTTTAATTTGTTACACCGCACCACACAGCACTGCACTTGTCGAGACTAATGGAAGAAATCGCCGAGAACAAAAATTTTATCAACTATGTTATACTATATATTACTTTGAACATTTTCTTTAGCCTTTGCTGTATGTATGTACGATATCCCCATATGGCGTAATTACCCATTCTTGAAGTTTTGGGACAGAAATCATAGTACCTACTACAAAACTATATATTTAGTGAATTTCATAATTTTAATTTTACTATAGTTTTAATTAATATCTATTTTGCGAATTATTAATTTCTCATTTCATTAGGAATTAGTATGATTGTTATAACACGAATTTTATAAAAACACAACTTACATAAATTCTCATTGTTTAAAAAATATACATGTGTTAAACAATATACAATTATTATTTTTAAACGACTAGTATTTATAGTTTACGTAGAGGCACTGGTCCATGTGACTCAAGTTAGACAGGAAATTTTAAACCTGGTAGCCAAACTCCGGTAATGGAGAGGCAGTTTAAGAAAAAGAAACGTCAAGTTATTTTTAGTACTTGTTTAAGAAAACGTTGAACTGAATAAGTAATATATTTTCTTGTCTCAACATCTTGGTACCATAGTGTCATCGTTTGTATAGCTGCGTTGCCAACCGTACGCTATCCTTTCTGAGGGTAGTTGTTGAATATAGTGCAACAATGAATGTGGTCGGTGGCTTATTAATGATGCATCACTTCGGTTTCGGACCTTTCGCCTTTTGTGCGATCTCTCGACTGTTTGCCTGCTCTCCCCTGAAACTCGGTTTTGATGTTTGATTTGTGAAGGTAGCTTTTTCTTGTTACTGTAATTTTATTTAACAAGCTTTGTTCAAGATTCTAAATATAATGTAGTTATTTAGGGATACACAGGTTTTTTATATTAGTATCCAATATTGAAATCGGTTTAGGCATCAATGTTTCCGTCGAAGACCTGCGTGTTTACAAAACAACCCTTTCACTTAATAGGCTAATATTACTACTCCTATTCACTATCTTAAACCTTATTGCCACATCGATGAATAAATCTATATGTATTAAAAATGTACCAAAAAAAATTTGATCATTATGAACAAAATGAGTTACGGAAAAACCATATTGAGATGATTGATTATTTATCAAAAAGATTATGATTTAACTCCCGACCTTTTGTTTAAATAAAGAGATCTTAACGGTTTTATTATTTTTAATAAGTACGAAATGTTGTAGTAAAATAAATTAAACAAGCCGAAATTAGTCCACAATAACATGGAGAATTTGTATGTGATATGGATATTACGATACTAGCGCCCATACTGGGCAAATGTTTGCCCGAAACCAAAGCTCGGTCCGGCCTCGCGTAAAATTACTATCACCTCCAACCTTAGGTAAATATGTCGGCAAGAAATTCGCTTTGAACCCTTTCGGTCCTTTGTTGTTCAACTAAAACTATTCTCGGTTAATCCCTGGATAAACAGCGCTTGTTAATAAATTAACGTGTTATTAATATATGTTTGTGTGACCGTATGGTCGACAGGTGTCCCTCCAGGGCGTTGAATGTGCCCTTACAACAAAGGAGAGGGTAAGAAACGCTAATTTCGGTTCAACTGTAAATAATGCCCGTTCCGCTTTTTGTGGTGGCTTGAATTAATAATTAGAGAAGTAGTGAAGGTTTTATGTTTAATTTGTTACAATTTCGACGGACCTCGCTTTGCAAAGGTGTCTTGTTAATTCGAAACTCCTTTAATGTTAACGAATTTTATAAAGATGTATAGGGCTCTGAATGTGCATAACATGTGTGGGCAAATTTCCCTATCCAAAAAATTTGGTTACTTCTATTATCGTTATTCTTTTGTGCTGTTTACTTCATTAATCATGTGGTTTCATGTATAGCATGTGTTTCTTCCGTAGATTTTCATCAACTTGTGGCTTTTGTGTGATTTTGTAATATAAAAGAATTACTATAAAATTTATCTAAAAATATACATTGAAATCTTCTCGTTCAAATCTATTTTCTCGGTAGATACGAAATTCCTAACCTTGTTTAATAAAGACTACGAAAATAATGGCAGTGGACTCGGATGAGTAATCCGCATCCATATTCCAAAGATAATCTCGCCGAAGCCTCGTACCGTCCTCGAATGTAACCTAAGCTAATAAATAGAAGGAGAAAAAGTCGGTCAGGGAGACGCGGGTGGGACTAAGTGAGTGCTTTACGTCATATCCGAAATCCCGGTAAAGTGAGTCCAGTTAAGCCGAGCGGTGTTCGATGGTAGGTTCCGCTCGTTGCGATCTCAGTAATAGCAATAGCTTTGTATTAAAGCCGCTGGGAAGACGCCTCATGTTGTGGTCCAAGTTTAGTTGAGCTGCTTCCATCCTTTATTCTCCAAAATTGTGACACTCCAAGATTTCAACATATCCTTGCCTCTATTGTATATTTGGATTCAGAGTTAATACACTTTTTACAGGATTATCGTAATTTTCCTTTCTTCGTTAATTCAGACTTGTACTGTAGAAGTTAGCTGATCATCTCTCACTAAAACTGGTGTATTATTAGCAACGAATATTGCTTAAGCTTTAAAAGTGGGTAGGTAAGCAAAATATTAACAGTTTGTAGTCTGTTTTGGATATTAACATTTTCTACAAATATTTAACCAAATACCTACCAAGCTCGCTCGCCTCTCCCGCCTTATGACGCGCGGCTATATCGGCGTGGCTTAGCGCTTTTTCATCAATCCTGCTTTATTACGGCGGCTTCGCTTTTGTCTACGTCCGGATGCCGGTCATTTGGCCGGGCCGCGTCTCTATTACACCCGTCCGATTCCATTCGTATCTGTCGCATGTGGACGTCTGGATACATCTTCGGACGTCATCGGGAACCTTTATGGCTTTTCGCGGTTCCTTTAGGGTCCCTTAAAATATTTTTTTTAAACTTGAATGTACATAAAATATATAATTTAGTATTAGTCGTCAAAGCTTTGATCACGAAATATATTCTTAAAAAATGCTTTGTTACTAACGTTAATTTACCTATTTAAAAATCTGTATAAATTACTAATCAGAGTTACTTAACGTTTATTACTTATTCGTTATCATCTCAAGTGACAGACGTTCAGTTTTGGGAATTGGGACTTTGTCATAAGTGCAGTGACTCTCATCAACTCGTACATACATATTACCAACTAAACCATTACGATATTGTTCGCTTATATAATTGATGTCCTTATAGATAAACATATATAATTAAGTGCGTTGTTTTCATACATTGATGTCCTTTCTTATTGTATTCTACGGGACCCGTCAAATCACATAAAATATAGTATTTCTTTTCTCTTTTTAAGCCTCTTGATGTATAACCGTCCGCCATTGTCGGTTTGTTTTCTGTTTGGCAATTTTTAACGGGATTACACACGGGTCCGACTTGATCACGTCTCCACGTTTGCCCTCTATTTATGGGGCAATATTTTACGGAATATTGAGTTAAGTAGCCTTTAATCTACTGATATAATGGACGGTTTAACGGCGATGTATCTCCGAGTCCGATTGTGTTCGCCTTCTTATTGCTCAGGGGCTGTCGTCCGATAAATATTTCTCATAGATTTATATCTTATGTTCGCTTTCTTTTCAGCTCCTTCATTTATTCGTGGAAAACTACAATCTTATTCAATAATTGTACATAATATTATACTATTATTCTTATTGTATGTAATATCTACAATCAATAATAAAAATTTGATTTAGTCTAATCTAATATATGGTTGTGATTAATGGATTATTTTCTTTGTGTCATACTGTTTTAATTCGTGTAACTCTAGTTAAGAATTCGTGAAAGAAAAATATCACGCTTTTCAGAATGTTCGCGTTGATAGGCAAAGTGTGTATAACAAAAACAAACATTCACAAGTACAAATTGACGACGACAGGCTCGCAGCGCTATACTGTAGCCCCGATATTCGCTGGCACTGCTCCCGTAGCCACTATAATGGGATTAAATCATGCGACATTAGCAGCCGCCCGTCCACCATAAATAATCCAGCTTTTATTAAACTCGAGATAAATGATTATAGACTGTCCCCTTGTACGTTCTCGCGAGTCTCCTTCGGTCTCTAGTGAGTGGATTTTTAATTAATCAACGCTTCCTCGTTTCATCCGTTGTTTGAGGACGTAGCACTAAAGCTGGTAATCTATATTAATGCAATACTGAAATTGTTTTCTGGTTCCGCAGGTATGTAGAAGCACATGTTGTCATTATTCTGTTTCACTCAAGGATTGCCGTTTGCGTCTAGGGGGTATGCAAATATTAGCAACTTTATAAACTATGATAAATTGTTGTACGTAACTTCTTTTTTTGCAAGGGGACGAACAAGGCGTTTACATGATGGTAAGTGATACGATTGCCCATAACAATGCGGAAGTGGTTGAAAGACACCACATTGCGTTACCATGAGACGTAATGTGTTAAGTCTTATTACCTCAGTAGTTTCACTAACCACAGCTCCTTTCAAACCGAAGTACAGGGGCTGCCGCGCTCCCTACCTAGACAATCTCCGGTATCGGAGACCTACTGCCAGTTACTTTTATAATATTGGTATAATTAAAACAATGTATTTCTTATATCTTAGTAAGTATAAGTAAGTAAGTCTCAGTAAAAAGTCTAGTAGTTTCTAAGTCTTAAACAAAAGTATAAATTTGAGGCTTAATTCGCCTCAAAATTTTACTTGTTGTTTGTTGATTGTACCTTTGTTTGTAATGCATCGTACTGTCGTTGTTCGTTTGTAAGTCGTCGCCGGGGGCCTCTTGGGTGCTAATGCCATTATATTGATTATTTAGTCGCATTCGTCATTCGTTACGCGTGTCTCCATCGATGCTCAAAGTTTTATTTTTAATATTTGCCACCTTATAATACTAATCGTTTAAATTGATTTCCAGACTTTAAACATTGGGGAGTAGACCGGTATCACAAATGTTGAGCAATTGTTCCATGTGACTAAAGATAGACAAATTCTCCAACCTGACAGTCAATCTCCAATAATGCAGAGTGATTGTAAGAAGAAGTAGAGAAATAAAATGTAGGGTTAAATATAATATTTACAAAAAATTTTTGGCACCTGCTTTTTTAAAATTTTTATTAATCTACGTTCAATAATAATATAAGGAATAGTAGTGAATCAAAAAAAAATTATACTCATTATTATGATTGAATTGTGACCATAAATTCCACTTG
>DWLS01006318.1:0-11767 GCA_018246255.1 Pachliopta kotzebuea | reverse complement strand
GTATATATATGTCTATACCTCCTTTTGTATTTATTTGTATAAGTATATGTATGTATTTAATAATGACGGTATTATTCCGGTTAAATATATCCATCAGACTTCACCTACCACATCATTTCTCACCTCCTAGGTTGACTGGTAGAGAATGTCTGTAGGCATTAAGTCCGTCTATTGTACCCTATTTTAAGGTGTCGCGATAAAGTTTTTTTTAAAATAAATATATATATATATATGTATCCCATTACATGTTCTTAGGTATAAGTTAATAGGACGTTCACTTATGTATGTTTCTTGCACCAGGTCTGAGGAAGTGCTCGACAGTGCTGGCGCTGAGCGAACGCGCGGGCGAGCCCATGCGCGCCCACAACCGCCTGAGGGCGCCCTCCGTCTGCTCCCGGTGCTCATCGCTGCTGTCTCTAGCCGGCGCCGGAGGCTCCAGGTTCGAACAGTCCTATCCATATCTACTATTACCTTATTACCGGAAACCATCCAGATCAGTGATTCTCAACCTTTTTTTTTTTGTGTCGGCACACCTTTAACAATTTCAAAATTTAGCGGCACACAAAGAAAAAAAAAGCTTAAATATTATTTAGTTACGTTTTTTTTTCTCGGATGATGTCGATGCTTTCGGCAACTATTATGACCGCGAAAGCTTCATCGGACCCTGAACTCGCGGATCCGAACTCCGTAAGCTGAAAAGTATATATATATATAAATAAATTATGTAATATAAGGGAGAGGAGAGGAACGAGGGAAGAGGATTTGGGGAAGGAACTTTAAATAACAAACTGCGTTAAATTGTTTATGATAATAATTTTAAATGTTCGACAAAATGATATGTAAAAATATATAGGTACTACAAAAATAACAGTATATTTATTATTAAGGGATTAACTAAAATTTGGCGGCACACTTAGAATTTTGCGGCACAGTGGTTCAGAATCACTGATCTAGATACTACATGGAAGAATATTTCGTAGTATTTAATATTTAAAAATCAAGTGATTACACGCTAGTTTATCTATTGTAAGAGATTAGACTTGTCAAAGAAATAATTAATCACGAGCAGGGGAATAACAGTGAGGTAAATAATGAAAAGTTTGGATAACAAAGGTTCATCAGGCAGAGATGAAGCCAATGTGGCGCTGACGGGCTGACTTATTGCTTTCTTCCTTAGTGAGGCCTTTTAGGGTTATGTGGTTATGATATGATTTACGCTGAAATTGCCTAAAGAAGATAATGACTGCTCGTGGTCACCAGCCATCGTGGTAGTACCTACGAGGGTGCTATAAAGTAATTAATGTAGTCCCGATTTCTGGTTATAAAAGCAAAGCGTTAAAAAATTCCGAACACATATCTTTAAACTCTGATAGTATATAGTTAATCACTGAGGAGTTTTTAAGAGTAAACTTCTCAACATAATCCTTACTTCCCCCAGCAGGCAAAACATCTTCACGAGCACCCCTTTCTACTTATATCAAAATAAGTTCATGAAGTAATCTACTGAATTAAAATATTTTAGAGGCAGTATGATAGAGCGCTGAACTTAAACCTACTAGCAGGATATTAATGTATATATCGTTTCACTAAGGTATTCACTGGACGGTGCCGGCGGTGGCTTCGTACCTGCTGCTCCGGTGAACTGCAAGCTGTGCTTGGAGGATACACCGCCAGACAAGGTCACGGTGATCAGTGGCTGCGGCTGTTCTTTCTGCACAAAGGTAAGTGAAATTCGCAATCGTTCGAACTGTGCAAATTAAAATTAATTTTTTTATTTATTCAAAACTATTGAGACCACCTAAAACTAGGGTGGAGTAGGCAGAGTTAATGCCTATGGGCATTGTCTGCCTGTCAAGCTATGAGGTAGGAAGATGCTCTAGTAGTTTTTTTTTTTATAACATCTAAGATGCAAACGAGCAAGACGGGTCACCTGATAGTAAGTGATTCACCCCCGCCCACGGTCACCAGCGATGCCAGTGCCTTGCCTACCCTTAAGATAAGAATATGCTCTTTTCTTGAGTTGAAGTGATAGTGTTGAAAATTAGGCATGAACTCAATTTGCCTGTACCCATTTATATACAATACTATGAATAAATTTATATATACCGGAATCAATAAATTAATACAAAACAAACTGAATTTGTGATTCTTTATCTAAAATGTTTTATCCCGAAATGAGAGTTCAAAAATTGAGGTTAAACAATCTTTATTTCTCACAAGAATTTAACAATTACTAATTTAGGTTAAATTAATATTTTCTTCATATTTCTTAGTCTTTATGGATTTCTGTGTTGCTAGACAAACTATTAGCCGCTGCGCCAAAGATCTATATCTATCTTTAATTTAGACGTTTTCATCACGAATGATACGAGTAACTTTATAAATAACAAAATTAAATCTCATAGCAGTCAAGTTGTGATTGTTTCAATTAATCCTAAAAATATCACAGTGGCAACATTTAGATGGCTTGTTGCGTGGATTTTCAAATGCTCCCTTCCAATTGGTACTCGCTGAACAACCTCGTTAGAGGAAGGTACTCCGGTGATATCGAAATAATGATCTCTCAATACAGCCTGAACCGAAAACTCTTCGGGTTTTAATTAAACATGTGGGAAAAATGTACAGCCATGTGAACTGTTTTGAATGCACGCACTCACGGTCAGTTCAAACAATAAACATATATTCCAAATTGTTTAAAGTAGTACAACGTTGAATGAATTGTTACCTATTGCTATAGGCTACTGCAGGAACCGGCAACCATTTCAGGTTGAAGAGTCAAAAATTACAAATTTTGATTTAATTTAATTAAATTTTTTGTTTTGGTTAATTTTAAAGACTCAAAAATTTTTGGGCAACAATAAATAGTATGTGTATAAATAAAGTTTTTTGATATTTATTAGTAATAAGTATCTTTTCACTGTAAAAGATAATACCTAGCCTTATTAGTTAAATCAGAGCGATATATAAAATTTTTTTTATATAAAATAAATAATATTTTTGTATGAAACTAAAGAGCTGCAGGTTCAAATCCAAAGAGCTCTGGCTTTCCAGCCGCAGGTTGCTGACCCTTTGGGCTAAAGATATCAAAATTTTTTTAAGAGAGCCACAAACTCGTGTTAAGGCGACGCGGTTCTCGCAAATGTTTAAAATTTTACTAAACAGCTATAGTCGGGTTCATGACCTATTAAATATTACCACTCCCAAAGAAATCAACTAAAAAACCAAGTAGTATACAGATGGGTTAACCACAAAAGCCTGCGGGCTATGGTTTGAATGTGGTTGCTATAGACCTATTAATTTACAACCTGCGGTGATCTATTACGAAACCCCACGCCCTAAGTTCTCTTTAAGGCAATCTAAATCTCTTTCAGGTAAATAATATTGTAATTTTTTTTTTTACTTTACTGCTTGTTGGTCTCTGTGGCCGGAGACCGTCTAGGTTGGTTTCTACCGTCCGTGTTCCGGTTAGAAAGGCCGAAATAATTTCAATCAGACATAAGTAACATTACTACATTTATTATGTATATGTTTACAATATCTATGTAATTTTTATGTATTTATATTATTTCATTGTTAGTATTTATTTATATATATAAATTATATATTATAATGAATTTTCAAGTCTTTCTACCTATTTCATCATCTCACCTCCCTAAAGGTTGGCTGGTGGAGAATGCCTGTTGGCATTAAGCCCGCCTTTTGTATACCTTAGTTAAGGATTATATAATAAAGAATAAAAAAAGGGGGCTTTATGCTAGTGAAATTACTGGGGTTACGAAACCCTTCACCTTAAGTCTCAAGATGACAAGCGGAATGTAATGCTGTGTATACCAACTTCACCAACGCCTCGTTGTAATAGTCAAGCGTATCACTTACTATCAGGTGAACGCCTTGCTCGTCTAGTCGTATATAAAAATATGCTATAATTTAATCATGTAACTACTACCGCCATCTATCGATGATGCCATTTCTATATAAAATGAAACACGAAATATTGATCGTTTAAACTGAATATATATACGCCGTATTGATTATACTCATGTATATATAACAAAGCGATTACAACCGGTTTTTGTTTAATATATTCGCAAACAACCGTTTTTTTTTTCTCTGTAAGTAAATATTCAATGTTATATCAATATATATATTATAATGTAGAATTCTTAAAAAAAAAATTGTATATTATTTGTTAAAGTGACATTTTCCAAAACCATTACTAGTTAAAGTTCAAGGACGTGTTTTTGTATTGTTGTTACTCGAGGGAAACTTTTTTTTTGGTTTCGATAGTCAAATCATCTAAAACAGAGTTCCTCAAACTTTTTTGTGTCGTAGACCCCTTTCTCATGTTTTTCCGTGTTTTGTAGACCCCCTACTTACCTTACTGATATTGATTTACTGTAAATTTCTAACTGTAGTGAAGTTTAATGTTAAAAACTTAAAGTAAACAACACATGTTAATTTATACATTTGTTAATTGAATTTAAAATAAAACAACTCAAAATAAAATTTTATATCTGTTATGTAAAATATACGTAACATTAAATAAACTATAAATAAAATAACATAAGCAATAAGTCAATATTTAAAGTGACAAGGATGTGTTGAGATCCACTATCGTGGACCCCCATTTTCATTTCATGGACCACCAAATTTTTTTCGCTGACGTAGAACCCTTGCAGGTTGTCATAGACCCCTAAGGGTCGATATAGTCCACTTTGGGAATCACTGATCTAATAGATACCCTGCCTCCTGAAGTGAAGTCAAACTTATGTGAAGATTTTTACCAACTAAAATCCCTTCGGTGGTCGTCCTCAGCGTTTGGATAGGACACTGTTCGGAACACGACTGAGAACTCACGGATCCCAAGCCAACCTCACCTACTTATAGCGCCTTGT
Organism: Pachliopta kotzebuea; assembly: GCA_018246255.1. NCBI lineage: Eukaryota > Metazoa > Arthropoda > Insecta > Lepidoptera > Papilionidae > Pachliopta > Pachliopta kotzebuea. The sequence goes on along the minus strand of DWLS01006318.1, from coordinate 6,872 downwards.
TATTCTAATCTTCTAAAACTAGGCCAGCGTGGTAGGAGATGGCCCAAATCCCTCCACTATTGGGAGACGCCTATATCCAGCGGTGGAAATCAATCAGCTGATAATGATGTTTTCAAAATTGTCAGAGATTCTCACTTTCCTCCCAAAACTAAAACAATTTTAATTACTGTCGAGTAAGTTCGCCGCTAAATTAATGACGAGAGAATAACTTGAATATATAACCAAGTTTATAATACAGTTACAGTTAAACATAATTGAAATAATTATTTGATTGCTAGATAACATTTTTAGTGCATATTTCTATATGATCTAAACTAGTATAGAAGTATGATCCACTGATATGACGTACATCAATTTAGATCAGTGTTTTCCAAAGTGTGGCGTGGGTACCCACAAGGGAGCCATTCATTGCGTGGGGCAATATAAAACTAGTTTAAAAAAATTGCTAATATAATTCATACAAATAATTACTTTTTTGCAATGGATAAAAATCACAAGGACCGAGGTGGACATGGAAAACATTTCGTCGATTAAATAGTAAAAGCGACATTTTTCAAAATTTTCGAAAAATTTGATTATTTTTGAAAAGAGTCTACTGTTAAAATTTTCATATGGATAAAAGACATTTTAAGAAATCAAACGGGAAACCCCCTAGATGTCACAAGTGTCATCTCTGCACTCTATGGTCATCTGCTATATTGAAAACTTTAAATGCTTGTCTTGTGAAAACCGTTCATTTTGAGTACTGCCATTTTCCTATTTAACCGACGATTTGTTTTTTTTAAATTCCTAACTGTTGTACATTGCACTACCCATACAGGCTTACGCTTTCACTAAGGTTAACTGGTACATAACTGAGTTAAGCTCGCTTGTACAACATTATTTCTGTAAAATTACAACAAATTACAGATCATGCTTGTGCAGACACTTATATTACCGGTGATTGATTATGCAGATGTGTGTTACCCGGACTTATCCCAAAACCTTCTTAACAAGCTTGAGCGCCTTCTGAACAATTGTATCAGATTCATTTTCGGTTTGCGTAAGTATGACCATATCTCCAATTATCGTTTTCAGCTCAACTGGCTCACGATCCGACAAAGGCGCAAATCTAAAATCTTGCTTGCTCTCTTTTCTATCTTGAATACTCTTTGATAAATTTCATTATCTCTCATCGTCCCATGTTAGATTCCTTCGGTCTTCCATTCGAAATAAGATCTCAATTCCAAAACATGTATCTGTGTTATACGCGAACTCATTTACTGTTCAGGCTACACTGCTCTGGAACTCCTCACCTGAAGAGATCCGAAATGTTTCAACGAAACAACTGTTTAAAAAGCTGATCCGAAATCATCTCATTCAGACATAAGTAACGGATTATATTTATTATGTACGTATATGTATACTTATCTATATATGCATGGATATTATCTATGTAATTTTTTAATGTATTTATATTATTTCATTGTTAGTTATATATATAAATTATTTAAAAGAATTAAATTCTCAAGTCTTTCTACCTATTTCAACATCTCACCTCCCTATAGGTTAGCTGGTGGAGAATGCCTGCTGGCATTAAGCTCGCCTTTTGTAATACCTTAGTTAAGGATTATACAAAAAAGAGAATAAAAAAAAATAAATAAAAATGTTTTGCTCATATGACATGGGACTAAGACGGTTGGGAAACATTGGTTTATATGATTTCAATGATGATTATCCTTGGCTAATGAGTTCTCAACACTTCATTTTTATTATCGATTACGAGTGCGACACAGATCAGCTGTGTAATTTACACCGAAGTGTAAATGAGACGGCGCTATCGAGATTAATTATTAAATTGGTGTTGCTAAGGTCCGTAGACAAGGTTATGTATTACGGACTATTTTTATACGGGAAACAATTTAATTATCGCCTGTTATTATGTTAATTATATTGCTGATTTTTTTGCCTTTGCGATACAAAGCGGTGTGATGTGAAGTGTAATTTGACAGCGAAAAGGTTATATATTTTATTTTTATCTGTAACTGGTTATCACTTGACTTCAATATTACAATGAGATGATGATTATTAATGATTTGAATATCTCTTCGGCGTATATTCTACCTAACTCTACAAAGTATTATTCTGAAATATAACCGGAGACCTCCATAGATGAGCGGTAAGTTGATGATGCTACTCTGAAGGCAATATTTTTAATGTTTATAACCACGCGATTTAATACATGTCCTAAAGCACGTCATATTAGTTAGTGTTATACTAACTGCAGATAAATTGAAAAATTTACTGGTGCAGGCCGAATTCGAATCCGGTACCTTCAGAGTGGAAGGCTGTCGTTCAAATCGCTAGGCTATCACGACTTCCCTGGAGGCAATTAGCGCTAATGACAATGTGGCGTTAATAAGCAGTAGACTTTGTGACGGGAATGCTTTCATCTTTCGTCACGGGGCAAGGACGGGCTATGGCCTTATGATGCTGTATACTAAGGTCAAGGAAGCGCTTTAGCACACATCTATTGTCAATGGAGGTATATCTCTCTTCGTATTCTGGTCAGGCACGAAACATAGAGCCTTTGAAACTAATCTAATTACAATCAGTTTTGTCGTACTACCCTCAAGTCTTCGTCGTATAGGTCATAGAAGCCAAGAGAGCAAAGATTTATTTTAAAGTTACGAATAAATCTTTAATTTCTATCTGAATGCAACTGATCAGATCACATTGCTGGTGACCTGCCCGTTGCCTCATAAGGCTGCCTTTGCTTTGGGCGTTCGGTCGGCGACCTCGTAACTAATTTAAGAATTTATATCACAAGTGGCATATATACTTTTTAAAATTATTATCGTACTTGTATCCGAATTGCTAGACTTAGGTGGCAATGGGCCGGGCACATTGCTCGAAGTTCTGACGGATGATGGGGCAGTAAGGTAATAGAGTCACGGCTGTGTACCGGAAAAAGCAATGCTGAAAGGTCCACCACTAGTTGGACCGACGATCTGGAGAAGGTCAAGATAATCTGCTGGAAGCAGATAGCGCCGGAACTACTGGGGATCCTGAGCGAGGCCTGTGTCCAGCAAAGGGCGTTTATAAGGTGATGATGATGAATTTGCAGGAAAATTAGACTTGGTTATCTTTATTTAAACGACAATGTCCGTCCGTCTGTCCGTCAACAATTTTTAATCTGGAGAACTAAAAGGGATGGGAGGCTGAAAGTTGGCATACAGACAGTTCTCGCTTAGATAAGATCAGAACCGTTGGAATTTTATTGGTATGTCGTCGGGTTGTCGAGTTGTGGGTGCACAAAGTTTCAGAATTTTGTATGGGCCATTTGTTATTGAATGATTAAAGAGTTTAGTTTGAGGGTACGACAGGAGCGAAAATAAGACAAAGAGTTTTATCCAAACTTGATGAAAATGAAGGTGACATTAAAATTCCAAAGCCGACGCGTCGCTGTCCTCAGGGAGACAGTCTGCTCCCGTCTTGCGTCTACGAATTTACTACTTGAGGTGTTTGACCTCCCGGGATTCATATCCCTTAAGCTTCCGAATTAAGCCGTCTCAGCTTCAGCTAATATCTACCCTAAAAACGGATGATCGCTGGTTATTGCATGTTGATAGAACGTATTAGAGATTCGACGTCTTCGTCTCAATACTTACTCAACTTTGGCGTTAAGATCATTATGATTTTTTTTCAATTGACGCGACGAGCAAAGCAATCACTTGTTTGTCAGTGATACGTTTGCTCATAACAATGTGGATCTAGTTGAAATGGTATACACAGCACTGCATTGCGGTCCTCGCCTTGAAACATTAGGTTTTAAGTCTCGTTACCCCAGTAATTTTATACAGCTCCCTTCAAATCGCAACAGAATAATATTACTATTCGTCAGTAGAAATAGGAGCTGCGGTGGTACTTACCTAAACAGTCTCCGGCATTAGAGACATACCATCAATAGTGTAACTAATATACGACAGCTTTTTACAATAGACCTGCTTAAGTATTGTACTATTAGTATATGAGATATAACTATGACGGCAATAATTTTTACTTTCATCTCGATTATATGAGGCCGGAGTCTATTTTCTTCCTTTTTGTAAATCTTGATTTTTATACATTGTCATCTATCGTTTTCGTACAGTATTACATTACTGTTCTTCTCCCATGGATCTCCCCTCAGTCTTCAATCCCCGCTTTACCCATTTCGTTTTTTACGTGGATATTTTTTTTACACTCACTTGGCTTTATTTAGGAGTCGTCATAACCTAGTTGTTTGAACGCCTGCCTTCCACTCCGATGGTATCGAGTTCGAATCCGGCCTGCACCAATTAATTTATCAATTTATGTGCAGTTAGTATAACAACTAATATTACGCACTTTATTTTATTTTTTTTTATTTATAAGAACTTTGTTGCATCACCTAAAACTAGGGTACAATAGTAAAACTTAATGCCTACAGACATTCTTTACCAGTCAACCTAGGAGGTGGTAGATGCTGTGGTAGGTGAAGTGTGAAAGATATATTTTGAACTAAAATAATAATAATAGTATTTAAATGGTATTTAGATTTACTTACTTGTACATACAATTCTATACATAAATACAAAAAAGGTAAATATGTACAAACGTATGAAAGTCCATAAATAAATATATATATACATAAATAAATAAAAACAAATAAGATGACCTAATCTCGTGATTCCAAATAGTTCCTTTTCATCAGTCTCCTGAAAACTTCTTTGCTTTGAGCTATTCTAATATTATCTGGTAATAAGTTCCAAAGTGATGCTGCCTGAACTGTAAAGGAGGAGAGAGACTAATCCATGTATAAAATTGCGTAGCTATAAACATTAAAAAAAAACTTCGCCTTATTCGCTTTCTCTTAATTTCATGATTCTCTGTTTTTATATTTCAAGACGTCGGTATTATTGATGCCACTTAGATGACCATTTATTTAAGTAGAGATTATTACAATTCCACTTATTTCATGATGGTATGTGGGAACGTATTTCATTATTTCATTAATGATAACTCATTATATTATAAAACAAATCAGTTCTCTTACATATAACTCACTTCTCTAAAGTAGAGAACATTCTCTGTAAGAACGCTTGTTTATAAAATATTGTTACCGTCGCGTGAACTTGTTCACTAACCGCATAATGATAATGTTGCCATTGTACAAATCATAATAGCCAACATTGTTTTAATACTTTTTCAATAAAAATCAAATTGTTAATACATAGAAGCTGAAGATAGTTTCAGCGTAAATTATTACCAGACGAAAATTTATCTTTTGTACTGAATTTATTATCTTTGCACAGGACCCGACGCGCTGGTAATCGTTTGTGCTCAAATATATGTTTTCCTTGTATTAATATGTAAATAGTTTATTTTGAAATACTGTTCGTAGAACTGATATATATTTATATATGTATCAAAAAACAATTAAGAGTTCATTGAAAATTTTAATGTCACCTATACAGGAATTGGTTTTAGTGATCTTTAGTGTTAGTATTTGTCTAGCAGTGCTCGTCTTTGGGCTGATAATGATGATGATAAAGAATGAGGATTTAATAACGCAATTTCAGTTATGTTTCCATAATCAAAATATGTTTTTTTTTCCTTTAAATACTCGTTCTCCCTCAAAGTTGGATAGGAAATTATACTATCTCTTATTCTTTATTTAATTATTACTTCCTTTCATTTATCTTCTTATGCTTGTTGTATTTTTGATCTCCTATTTCTTTTATATTCCTTGCTTTTTTATTTTCTTCTGTCATCGTTTATTCCACTTAATTGCCTCCCCGGTAACCGCTCTGCAGTATTTCAAGAATACGCAGCGACTTCCTTCCACACACATCAGGGAGGAGATGCTACCTGCGGTTATCAGCTTTCTAATCTCTATCTCACAATCGAGACGCTGATTACCAGATATAAGACGGCCTCATCCACCCCTGGGATCAAAACATGGTTAGAAGTTTCAGAAAAGTAAATTTTTCTCTACAGCAGGTTTTCCTGATCTTAAATTATTTTATTTGGTCCACAAATTGGTTAAAATCTAATGCCTTATCTCTCTCCTCCGTTAACGGAGACCATCTACTATGTAGATATAACCGCATCTCCTATTGCAGCCGACAAACAGTAGTGTAGAAACATTACTGCGTTCCGGTTTGAAGGGTGCTGTAAGCTAATGATATTACTGGGTTAACGAGACTTAACACCTTACGTCTCAAAGCGACGAATGCAATGTGTTGCTGTGTATACAATCTTAATCAGTGCCACGTTATTATTGAGCACTTTGCTCGTATAGTCCCCTCGTCAAATAATAAAAAGTATACAAAGCACTCGATAGCAAGTGCATGAAAGTAGTTCACCAAAATTGCAGGTTAATGATTTAAACGTGGTTCAAGTCGCGAAATATTTTCGTTAGTCAATGCCGCTCAGAGTTCTTTGTAGAAAGTATATATAAAGATTGACAAACATTATTTTTTTGGCAACATATTGCAGAAAAATTCTTTATCGTTGCGATTAGTTTTCGTCCGTACGGACATTTTAATGTAAGTTTTTATCGAAAACGATATATTTTGATGTTGTTCTACGTAATGTTTAGATGACGATTTTTATTATTTCTAAATTTTATGATTTACGAACCAAAACATCTCCGCTATACGTTTGAATGGGTGAAACTAAAATTTTTGATAAGAGAAAGTTTTAAAGGAAGCCGTGATGAATTATAAGTTACAGCGAACATAATTTTTATGGAATGAGTTCATTAGCTTAACGGAATAAGTGAAATTGAAGATAACATACTATTATTACCTACATGCTAAATACCTGTTAATGATATACAGCAACATTTTCAGTTTTCATATTCGCAT
>DWLS01006317.1:0-11769 GCA_018246255.1 Pachliopta kotzebuea | reverse complement strand
ATATTCACACGTAATAAATATTAGAATAGGTGCAGTGATTGCGAGGCCAGGTGTCGACATAGGGCAATGGACTTAATCGATTCCATTTACTTCTACTTCTCACAATATTTTTTCTTTTCAAAATATCACAATTCACGGTAAGTGTTGTCAACGCCATGTTAGCATAATCGTAACGCCTATCAAGCGGTAAAAACATAACTGTGTTCCAGTTTGAAAAGTTCTGTATTTTAGTAATAACTTTTATAGTAATCATTTAACATTTTACCTATCAAGGCAATGAGGTACTGTGTGAAAATCCATACTGATATATCGTCATTTTTATTGACCGGCGTTTCATTTACATCCCGTTAAAAATTCACTCGTCCAGTCGCTTCATTCATTAAAAAATAGAGTATTTATATTAATTTGTTATTATTTATGTTATAATTAGTAAATAAAAACCATAGTTTATAAATTAAATTTGGCATATGAATTTAGAAATTTTAATAATATTTATGACGAATACGAAACTGGATAAGCAGTTGTAAATTTGTTTAACTCTTATATTATATCAACCAATAACAGTTTTTGTTGTATTATATAGTAAATGTACCTTCATGTAATAATAAAATATCAAATTGGTTATATTTCGCGGAGCATATTTTTTGTTGTAGAAAATCGCGCAGTGTTCGCCAGTGACGAGCAGACGAGCGAAGCGTGAGCGATTGTCACACGAATGATGCGCACGGTGAGCCTAGGGGGAGCAACGGGAAAGCCACCCGCTGCCCCTCACACCCCCGTTCCCCTGTCCCGCTCACACACCTCCTGCCCCGCCGCGTTATCGATTGCCCCAGTTGAGAGCGGGGCGGAAGTAATGATAGAACGGGATGCAACCACTGCCTGCCCGATCCGATGGCCAACTCTACTGGTAACTGTATAGTGCACTACACAAATATTGTTCGAGATAATATTTAATCTTCCCTTTCTTTCCTCTAATGTAATTCTGGATAACGCTTCTCGAACGGGTCCGCTTAGGCTTTATTATCGGAATTGCCTGGATACTCGTATTTTAAACTACGCCTAACCTTTTGTTTTATCTTTCATTTGAGAATATTTTTAACAAATAACAGTTTAAAATACATTATAATTTGTACCTAACCTGCATTAAATATGTAATATCTTTTGAAATGAATTAGCGGAAACTTTGAGCCCATCAAAGTAAATAACTTCACAAAGTCGAGCGTGGAAGTGACATCCTGCTTATATCTATCTGAACGGATCCCGTAATAGCTTCCTCAATCTCAGCGTCAAAGTTCTCATAAGGCGCTTCTTAACTAAGGCGTTAAGGAAGATAGTTAGTAAGAGGCCTTCGGCAGGGTCTTAAAACTTGGTCGAAACTTGCGTAACTCGATCTCCACAATCCGTCGAGCGTCGGGCGTCAATGCGACCATAACTCACAATACGTTATTAGCATAACAATATAATTGCTTAACATGAAGGACGTCTTTAATGTCAATACCTCGATGTGATCAAACGGGAATATTTGTCACGAGGCGGGTTACCTTATTACAATGAAGAAGAAAGCATCTTATAATTCCTGTAGCCAATAGTGATATTATTCATTAAGTAGTTACTTGCAGTAATACTGACTACTTTTTAATGTAACGTTAAATTCTTTCGACAATCAAATGTGTTCCTCTTGGTGTGGTAAATTGCGATAGAATCAGAGCCGACGTTCACATCCAATGATAATAAAGTGTAAAAAGAGTCGTCGTTTTAATGCTCGCTTTATGGGCACTTCCGGAGGTTCCTAAGGTTTAGGAGGCGCAGAGATATATGGCTGCTGTTAAAACTCCTTCGCCAATCACCAACGTTCTTTGTTGCCGAGCGACACTTGGACAGAGTAAAACTGCACCATAAAATTGCCTGATACCATCCCCCGGCTGTTTCTATTCTAGATAATAATACAGCTATTTTTAACTTCGTATAAAAAGTAAATTTAATATACACTACGCGAGGAAATTGCCTTAATATGATATCCAAAAAAACCAAGAACTTATTTTTTCTTATGAAATATTCCTTTTTTGTAGTGGGTATTTAGGTCACTTGTAGGTCACTCACAGTTACATCATGTTAAGTGACAATAACGTCGGAGATTACGTAGTGTGCTAGATCACAACATTGCGACTACGATATATAACATGACTACTGAAACACGACAATGCTATTACGACGTCAGAAAAATGTTGTCAAAACAACCTTAACAACATTCAAACTGCACCACTTACGTGACCTGGGGATCGAACTAGGAACTTGTGTTACAAGGCAAGTGGTAGGCTACTGCAGAACGGATGCAATGTAGAAACTAATGCTAAAGATAATTATTTTAAAAAGATGATCGGAGAAGTGTCTTATAAACATTAAAATTTTGGTTATTCGATTCCGTGAACAAAAAAAAAAAGAAGTATAAAATGATTAATAACTATGATAAAACTTTGCGTTACTTATTTTTAATTCTTCAAAAAAAGTCCATAATTTATTTGTGTATGAACTAAATTAACAATCCAAACTATTATTGAGTGCAGTAGAAACTTGTTTCTCTCTTTATTTTGTGTTTGAATTCGCAAAGGACTATAAAAGGAATCTTATAAAGGTAGTTCATCTGAAATTAGATAAGAAAGCTAATTAAAATGCCTCATTTCTAATGAAAGCTATGTGAAGATAATGACGGTAATTTTCGAAATTATTACTTTTTTATTACCTAATAAGCCTGGGATCAGAATGACTATCTAGATGAAACTACGAAAGACTAGAACTAGTTATTGGTTACAAAGCTTTACACAATAGTCCCGTCGGAAAAGCTCCAGTGCGTTTCCAACCTTTGAGGATTGATTGAGTTATCAACGGACGGTAGGTTTCACTTAATTTTGATATGAAGCATATATTTTTTTTATTGTTTTCTTTTATCAAAATATAATTCAAGGAAACTGCTATTAGAATGTAACTACTGCTTTAAATAATATTATTTAAATGAACGTGCGAAATGAATAACAGAAATAGGTTAAAGACCGATATGGGCTAGGTTTGCGTGTCTACCGCTTTCTGCTAATTTAATTTTGAATAAATAAAAATATTTATGTACTGTTTTTAAGGTTCGTTTATTAAATAAAGAGTTTTTTTTCCATTATTTCTCAACTCTCAATTACGTTGAACTTTTATAGTTAATCAAACGTCTCAACTGTTATTCGCATTTTTTTTATACTCGTATATTATACCATATACGTATCTCTTTTAAGTCTTTTAGTATGTAATATTACTTTATATTTAATAAAAGATTTATGTTCAATTGACTTTTCAATTACGAACAACCTTTACATTTTAATTTCGCAACACAACATTTGATCTATAATTATTGTTGCTTAAATTTTGCATATTTCATATTTTCCAGATTCAATGTTTGTGCCATTGTGGTGTCTACACGTTTTAGTTTAGTATAAAAGATTTTTCTGCCATTGAAAGAAAAAAAAAACATTATTTACGTCAAAGCTCTGTTGTTGTATCTATTTTAAATGTATGCATGTAACGATACAGACTTTATAAAGTAATATTGGAATTGAAAAAGTTTCGGGAATGTAAATAATATTGACTTTCCAACTCTAAACAAGTTCGTGAATTAATATGTATTACCATGAGAGATGCATTATCGAAAAGCTTCAGCTATTTCGTGGGTAATCGCAAAGCTTTCACTTCATTCAGGGCACGTGGCCGTTTCTTTGTTTCAGTCGCGTATAACGAGATATTGTGATTTCGCCACATTACGACTCTATGTACATTCAAAAGCGAATATCTAACGCAACATCAGATACACGTATTCTTATTAAATCGGCACAACCGATGCATAGATATGTATTATAAAAGCAAAATAGTACCTGCTTTTGATGTTTTTCCAATACGAAATGATGAGACGGGCAAAGCGTTAACCTAATGGTAAGTGATACGGTTGACCATAACAACGTGGCGGTGGTTAACATAATGCACACAGCATCATATTACTCGCGACGTTTTGAGATGTAAGTTGTTAAGTCTCGTTACTCCTGTAACTTCACTAGCTACAACTACCTTTAAACAGCAACACAGCAATGTTTACACAGTTCTATTTGGTGGTAGAAATAGGAGCTGCGGTGATACCGACCTAGACGGTCACCGAAAACAGAGGCCTGTTACCAATATATTTGATGTAAAATTTCTGTTTATACATATGTTCATACATTTAGTAAAAGGAGTGTTCAAACATTTGTGCGTTCCGGTTTGAAGGGTGATGTAAGCTAGTTAAATTATTGTGGTACGAGACTAAATACCTTAGGTCTCAAGGCGACAAGCGTAATGTGGTGTTGTGTATACCATCTTAACCAGCGCTACATTGTTATGGCCAAGCGTATCACTTACTATCAGATGAACCCATTGCTGATCTCATCACCTCGTTAAATAAAAGAAATCCATGTAATTATTAACATCGTACATGCGCCGTAACAAGACCATAGGAGTACATAAAGACAGAAATTGGTTTATGAAGTCACCAGGACAAGCTTTTTTAGCATAGCGATCGAAATGCCCCAGGCAGGATATTTTTGTGAAGATTTCCCATTATAAAGGAATACAGAAAGTTAAATAATGTTATATGTAAGATACAGATACACTGACATAAAAAACCTTATAATTTCATTAATTTCTCATTTTTATTTATAATCTAATTCTAACCGCTCATCGCAGCATTAGTACGTAAAAAAAATTACTTAAGTGACTTAAATATGTAAAACTGTATATTACTTTTTGTACCTATCTAAATACGACCGTAGCTCCTAAAATGATTAAGAAGAAAAAAAAAGAAAAATGTTTTATGCAAATTACCAAAACATGTACATAAATAACACTAAAAAAAACAAAAAATAACAAATATAAACATTAAAAATAATAGAAAAAACAACATTAGGTAGCTTAACAGATTACGTAGAACAGTGGTCATGTAAATTCATTAAATACCTTTGTTCTTTCTCAAGTGTTATTTTACTTAACAATTCACAGTTTCTGAATGAACAGATCGATAGCAAAATTTTATCAAGTATAGCCAAAAATAGTCCAAAGGCGGCAACATTGTACTAGTCGCATTAGAAATCGATTGGAGAAGATCATATTTAGCAATGAACATCAATAGTTTTGAATATTTATGGTTATAGGTAACTTGACAACAATATTATATGGAATAGACAAGAAAGAATAACTGTAGTGTAAGTTTATAGTTTTGTTATAATGTCCTTGAATACATGTATTGTCATTAGTTTATATAAAAATTGTGCAGGTTTAGTAAATAAAAAGCTTTCCAAATGCATCCATTGCCGAAGCTTTCTCTTACAAGGAAAGAGTCAAAAGCTGTTTATTCTCCACACTGGCTATGTGCGAGTTTGTGAAAGTCGTATTTTGGTATATCGGTTAACTTACAATGTTTTCCTTGAACAAAAGATTTAATGTAAGGCATTTACCTAATAACTGTCTTTTTGAAACACTTCTAACTTCTACTGCTATTAAACTCTAAACAATTTAATTTTGTATTAAGTTCTATAAACGTCTATTGAACATCGGAGTACATTGGTGTATCTACAATTCTCCACCTCCACCTAACGAAACATTGCAACTTGGTTACGTAAGCCTCGTTACGTAACCAGGATAAGCAAGGGTGAAATTCTATCTTATTTGCACCCTCGGATTAAAATTAATTTTATATGGAGGCTTCTGTAAGCAGGCCTGCCACGGTACAACTTTCTTTGTGTACAGTTTTAATTTCGCACGACAGTGTAATGAACATCCGGTTTGTTGTGTGTTCCTAATGAATTTGTTATTTATACCTTTCCTTTCTACATAGTTATATGCCTTATACGTAATAAAGATTGTATATTCGTGTTTTAATACCTTAAACATCTACTTTATGCTTATATATATAAACATTCCCGAATTGTATTTCATATTAGGACCCAGACGACGATACCTTCGTCATATAGTATAATTTTACTTTCAGGTTCTTATGCGGTACTAAGTGGGTTGGTATTACTTATAAGTAAATAAATGTAAAAATGGATAATACAAATGTGTTAATAACGTTTAGTCTCATTACATTATTTCAAACCAAGCAAAAAATACGTTGTAACTGCGAGTATGATAATATCAGTAAAGATAAAAATAAGATGAAGACAAGATCAATGATATTGTAACACAACCGGAGTACGCGTCAGATAATTTTCTTCCGAAGACATTTCATAAATCATACATCAATATGGGAAAATGTAATATCATCGGGGAGGCGAGCAACGTGAACAGTGTTTGCGCCTCGTTGGCTCACTTACCTACGCTTCCTCAATGTCTGCTATGCTATTCTAGAATAAAGTTTTCTTTACTTCGAAAATATAATTTATGCTAAGAAGGATAAGTAGATTTGGCACACTTTTTTTTAATTTAATGATCTGTTTCAATCTCGTTTATTAATAAATGACTTATACATTACGCCTGCAACACTTTTTTTTGAATTGGTATTAGTTCAACGTATTTATACTAAAGATATACTTTAGAAGAAAGTCAGTAATTTTTAAATACTCCCGGAACTAATTAACGCTTTTTCTTTTTGCATCAAATATCTATACAAAATAATTTTAAAACATTGTTAATTAATGCATTGAGATCTTCTTGTTTCTATATGTAAACAGAATTAAATATATATGAAAAATTTGTATATTTCGAGAATTTAGCAGTGACGTCAGAGGGAGGTTTAAGATGGAATTTCTCCTTGCGTTACAGGTGAACACCGAAAGGCTGTTTCCGGGGGGAAAGGTACACGGAAATGTACTACGGGCGGTGACAAAAACGCGAAGGCTTTAGGTAAACTAGTTCTGTGGAATCAGTGCCGAGTGCCCGATTGGTTTTCTTTTTCTGTAAAAACTTGAATATTGAATCAAACTGAAGTTCCGATTTTTACTACAGAAATAAATGATCTCATATGTTTCAAAATATATTTGACTAAGAAATAAATTGCTATAGTATGTTGTTCATTCGATGCTACAAAATAGTAAAAACGTCAGTAAAAAGCAGATTCATTAGGAATAGCATTTAAATAAAAAACAATCATAAGAGACACTCCCTTTTTTTTCTGAAAATTAAAACGTTTTTAATTATACATTTTCAATTTCATCACCTAATAAGAGTACTTTATGTAAGTGGCATTAGTTATCAAAGGAAATTTGCAACAAAGAAAATTCTATCTTCGTAGAATGTTTCTGCGTCCATTATATTTCTGGTTGGTAGTTATTACTGGTAGTTACTGGGATAAAAGATAAAGCCGGAGATCACGCGATTCATTTCTCTAATTGCATCCAGAGGCTATTTCTCGTCTAAGTCCCTCTTGGTCGTTAAATCGAGATCACTTCGTACAGACAATTAGTAAACATCCGTAGCAAGCAGGTATCTGGTTTAGCAGTTCCTTGTATCAATAACTTTAGCTCATAGCGAAATGGGTCTCTTTTGTATTTAATAACAACTCTAGTGCGATTTTTCCGATATAAATTTTATGTTTACTAAATTTAAGAAATAATACTTTATTCTAACTAAACTATAACGTTTAGACTACCTAGAATTTTGTTGAGCTCAGGGTAAAATCCAAAATAATCTGTATTTTGTATAGTACATAGCTGTACAAATGAACAATTGACTACAATACAAAGCGGAACAATAATATGGTTGTTTTTAATAGGTTACATATATCATATTACAAGTTCGTCTCATAGGAAAATAAACAAAGCTGATATAAAGTTACGTGTCAATATGGCACCATAATTTTCGTATATCCCGTAAGAGGCCCATTCTTTCTTGGGGTAAGGTGTCAAAACATCGCGTTTCAAAAGTCTCTCTTAGCCTTACAAGTGTCCATTAAGGAGCCGAGACTGAATATCGCGTAACCCTATACGTTTGACATACGGCAAGGGCCCCTGGAAAATGGGCTAAATAACGATGCTTCTTTCAGGTTATGCTCATATTCAGGTTACACTTGATGTCTTGATGTTATAACTATACAGAGACATTATAACTACATGAAAGAAATCTTTTATCCAAATAATTATAATCTATTTAAATGTACATTTTTTATGTATAGATAAAGCATACTAAAGCAAAAAAATTAAGTTGGAAAATAGTATTTTACTCCAATATAGTTTTATTATTTACATACTCTGAATATTCAAATTTATAAATGTAAGTAAACTAA
This sequence comes from Pachliopta kotzebuea, assembly GCA_018246255.1. Lineage (NCBI taxonomy): Eukaryota > Metazoa > Arthropoda > Insecta > Lepidoptera > Papilionidae > Pachliopta > Pachliopta kotzebuea. The sequence continues at coordinate 3,488 of DWLS01006317.1, read as the reverse complement.
GATATCTGAAGTAAGGGAAAGCCATTTGGGTTTTTAAAAGGTTAAAAAATATAGTTGAAGTAAAAACTATCCAAAAAGATCCTAACATTCTCAACAAAGAATAAAACCAGACGGAATTCAGATATTTCTGTGAAAACTTAGTTCTGTCTGAGAAATTTTAGTGAAATTACGTACCTACATTGTGTATTATATCGTACAATTGCGATGTTGCCACAGGGTTGTTTTCGTCTAGACACCTTATACATATTCCAGAAATTGATACAGCGGCCTTTGATATGAAACGCTGCACAAATATTTACTTGGCTCTAGATTATAGATTTATATTTAAAAAATAATGAGTTTACCGATAAATTAATAAAAACTGCTTAGTACTAAACAAACTCATTTAAATGTCATTCATCTTACAATCATATTTCATTGGTGATAAAATTTTTTGACCTTATTTAACTTATGTATGTGATTTTTATAATAATTTTATATTATATTGGTTACAGACAAAATATCTAAAAATGTACACTACTTAAGTTATACCAGTAATAGTTTCTAAACCTATAAAAAAGGACAAAATCCCCAATCTTTGAAAACTGAGACGTAATTCTCAGTGCTGGTCGCTTCTAAAAAGGGATTTAAGGTTTAGATACCTTTTTAGTATACAAGTCTGCTTACGTAGTGTCTATTGATAGAACCCATATAAAATGTTGAGTTGTTACAACAACAATATCTACAAATAAAACAATAGTTTTTTGGTTGTCTGGTGTATAGTGAACTACAAGCGACATGTTCGCAGCGGCAGATAACAGATGCTATTCAGAAAACCCACCGGATTCCGTTTTTCAACAGAGCTTTAAACTCTCAGATACGACAGTTTTACTCATTATTAAAACGTTGAGCAGCTCTGAAATTGAAACAGCAGCATTATGATTTTTAGCCACGCGTAAGAGTTCCGGTTACATTTCGATTTGAAGAATATTTACACCAAAAAATTCTGAGTGAATCGTGCATCGATCTTTGGATAACACAAATTGACTTCAAATTATGTTAATTTTTAAAATTCCTGAATTGGTATTATTGCAGAGATTAAGTAAGATTTCCTAAGTTAATTCTTGTTCCTTAACTCCTTTATTTGTCTTATTATTTAGTTGCTTAAATAAAGTAATTTTTTAATATAGTTGTAATAATAATAATTACTTTATTACTCTTAAAAAAACAGTTTTATACATTTTGTATGGTCCGTGGTTCCCGAACTAGGAGTAAAACGTGTATTTCAGGAACCAGTTTCCGTTACAATACAGAAGCTTCCAATTTTTTATAAGAAATGATGACGTACAAGTTACAAAACAAACAAAAAAGTATGATCAGTTGTACTCAAGACATTGATTTTGTTATAATTTGACGTATGTAAGATAAAGGAAGAACTAAAATAAGTACACATTTTTAATATTACGTGTGTATGTGTGTGTTTGAGTGAGTTTTGTGTTGTAAGCGCAAGACTAATTTGTATTGAATCATGAACAGATTCGAATGTTACATGTTTATGTTAAGGATATACTCTGTTCATTAGACGTACAGACGTACACCAGACGTAAGATATTTTTCGTGTTTCTAGAGGATGATGCATGTACTTAACCTACTATTTTATACATTTATTTTCTAGTTTACAAAGTTTCAGTGTCATTTCTTATTCTTTTTACTTAATATTAATCTTTCGAGGTGTACTTAAAAGAAAATACCACAAAATGAACAGCGGTATAACCATAAAGTCTATAATTTCCCTTTCTCTTCTCATTACATGAACCGTGATAGCTAAGGTTGTAACACCGTACGCACTATACATCTCGAAAGGATATGGGTTCCATGGTCCCTCTGTTTGAGTTTCCAGTGAAACCTTTATGTTCGAACATTAGCAGCTTTCGTGTACACTTGACATCTACCAATCTATATTTCGCCAGCGTGAATTCTCGAGTCCCAGCAGCGGGAACAGTAAAAGGTTCCTTACTACAGATACGCAATACGTAATAGATCAAAGGGAAAAAAATAAGATATTTACTTACTGCAACATCGTTACTTTTGTTGGTAAGCATTTAAGTGTTTCGACCTTCAGTTAATGCACTCTACCGATGAGACATATATATAACTTCGAAAGACGAAACAATTCTTACATAATAGAAATATTTTAAGCATATTCTTCATAATACAAACAATAATATTGCGTTGGTTGGTAATGTCAGGTTGAATGTTACTATTAAAGCTCGGATACCGGTATTACCGGAGCACAAAACATTTAAGACGCTCTCTGCGGTGCCCTGATAACCTTCATTTCGTTATGTAACCTCAATCTGTGCTGTTTCAGCTGGACCGCACCTACTTCATGACGCATTCTAATTTTGTTCATAAAAAAATTATCTATGAAACGTAACGTATAGATCTATTTTATGTACAAACAAGTAAATAATACTAATTTAATCCTAAAATCTAATTTCATTGCATTAAATTTGCATACGATTTCAAGGAGACAGTCAACAACTTTCGTTTTACAAATAGTTTACTAACCTCGTACTTATTGATTTAATTTTATGATTTTTCTTTGATGATTTAAAATATTATGTGGAAAATTTAGTAGCAAAAACGTACCCTTGTATATAAGTCAAGATAAAAATATGAGTACATGTATAACAGCGATGCAACGCGTCATGTCTCCGTCGTCGCCGCCGCAGTGCCGCGCTCTCTGACACTCGCCATTAGTTAACATACAAATAGGAGTCGTTTTACATAATCCATCGTACGCGTTGGTGGTAATTTGTTGCAAAACGTCTGGATAAGCAAATTGATCCCTTCTTTCGCCATAAATATTCAATAGCTTTAGTCATTGCTGCCCATTTACTGCTTTCTTCCATTACCCTTCTACGTCATAGCCTTGATTTTTATATATTTTATTACAAAGGTTTTCTTTTAAGGGGGTAATAAGTTGAGACTATCATAAGAACGCTTATTAACGATCATCTTTTCAGACATATGATTTGTGATCATTGTACTTGCATTAAATTTCAGCCAATCATAGCCGCTGCAAAAGCATTGAAATGTAAATATGTACATACGTGTGTGAACAGAAACAACCGGCTAACGAACGCTATGCATGTAGTGACGCGATTTGTCTGCGGCGCAGGCCGCTGCGAGGGGCAATTCTCATGTAGAGCCACAAAATTAAGAAAAGGCGACTTGTTATCACCGCTTGTAACAAACAGCATATTTTTTGCAATTTTTCACCATCAACGAATGTATAAATATAATTATAATGATATTAACACCGTTATTCTTATGCTAAGGACAGACGTATCAATTAAAAGTAAACGACATGGTCATCCCGCCCTTTGACTTAAGATATTCTTTCAAAAAATAATAGAGATAACTGAGTTTATCTACTGTACTCCACTTTGCCGGTTAACCTAAAAATTGAAATACCAGCATCATTTCGTAGTATTTTTTCCATT
>DWLS01006316.1:0-11770 GCA_018246255.1 Pachliopta kotzebuea | reverse complement strand
GACGAGGGGGGAGGTGGGCGGGCGGAGGGGGTAAAGGTATCGATTGGGGCGAGGCAGCGGTCCCAGTCGCGTCACGCCCGCGGACGTCTGTGGACGTGTTACTCTGTGCCCGTGAAGGATTGCCCGCCGCGGACAGCGAATCGCAACCGCTCGCTCCGTCATGCAGCCGGTACAGAGCTGCTCGCACTGAAGAGAACAATTTCAGGTGAATATACAAAATTTTTTTTAGCATCTCTATGACTCTGTGCTTTTAGCCATTATATATAAAAACCTCAATCATTTTCTATATGTAATTTAAATGTATGTTAGAGCAATGTCACATCGCTTCATTAGTTACTTCCCTTTGTTTTTGTTAAGACCGGCGGATATTTGATTTGTTTCCTCCGCCGTCTCATAGAGAAATTAATTACTAATGTTAAATATTAGATCCTATAACTACACTTTCCTATTTTCGTCATCGTAAACAAGTACCTAATCGTTTAGTTTATTATTTATCAGTAACTATAATAGATTTCGTTTATTAACACAGTATAAGTATTACTTGATTATCGATTGACACAGTTGCGTCGCAATTTCTAGCTTACTTAGATCCTACGCTTTATATACGCGATACAAAGATGGCGAATCCTTTTTAAGATAGTATATCTTTTTAACATTAGTAATTATTTACTTTATCTTCTCGAAGATTCTCTAAGAATGGAGAAAGAAGAATTTACCACTTTAGAAATCATAAAGTAATAATCATTCATGTTTCCTATCTACATATGTATTTCACACGTAAGAGTAATGTGTGGGTTCTTTTATTATTTATTTATTTTTATTAGTAGATTTTATTATACGAAAAACTACTAATACTTCCACTAACAATATAAAGTTAGGATGTTTATACAACTGTAATACATGAAACATTAAGCGTTGATACGTACCTACAAACCGGATGATTGATGGTTAACTATTATTTTATATCTGTATGCATTAAGTCATTATTTTAGGACTAAATCTAGAAAATCTAAACTTTTGTCTTCATAATTTTATAGTCAATACTTCTGTAAATTTGTTTCTCATGATTTTTCCACCAATCGCTCGATTTGATACAAAGAAATTATCATAACCAAAAACTCATATATAAAGAGAAACGAAAACAGACGTTATGATGATTTTGTTTATTATTTCTTAAACATAAACAATATGTGAATTTTAATATGTTTTTATAAATATAACAAAGTGTTTTTAAACATCAAAGTGTAATATTTGCGGTAGGCAATATACTGTTTCTCTCGTGGTTTCTATGGTTTTTTGATCGCTTACAAACAACATCAATTGGTTAAACGCCTCCGATTAGAGTCTTTAAAAGATTCCCTGTTTCTGGGGAAGTTAGGGTTATTTGTGATTTATATCCACTGAAATTATCCTCAGTGTATTTCGAAAGACACCTGGATCTACGGAACTCACCGTTTCTAAATACTAGTCTTTGTGAGATGAAAGTCTCAGGTTCGATTTCGTAGCAACATATTCAGTTTAGTTTAGATTCAATGGAAGAGTTTTGTACTTAAATTACTTAAAGTATTACTGTCAAGCAGTTAGAAAAGAGCTAGTTTCTTTGTCATTTACAAGCTGTCAATTGAGCTGATCAGGAGTCAAGGTGAAGTCTTCAAGTATAGCTTTTTCTATAGCGTTTTAGATCATAGTTCTTTTACTCCAGTTCTCTCTTTCATAAGATTATTATGATAAAGAGAATATAAATAAGAGGTAACGCGAGTGATGTTTATGTGTGATTAACATAAGTTAACACATTTTTATGATCATCCTTATCACCAAGTAAACTGTCTCATCATTCAGTTGAATGAAAAAATATAGGTATATTCTATTTCTGTATTGAATCGACTCAACAAGTTTTCACGTAGGCAGTACGTCTAGACGCTATTATATCATATTCATTGTATTTTCACAATTTTTCATACGAATTGTTGAAGGTTTGTACACGATATCGAATAAACACAGCCTTCGTAGACTTTCACCTGTTATCCAACTAATATGTTCCCTTTCTTGGCGTGCGTCCGTGTAGAATTGGACGTCGCTATGCCAACTTAATTGCTGACATATTTTTTTTTGCTTACCTCAAATGAGCTTTCGATGATGTTGATGCTTTGGGCCATTATCATGACCGCGAAGGCTTCATCAGTCCCAGATCTCGCGGATGCGGACTCCTCGAGCTGAACTATGTAAATAGAAATATAAGGGAGAGGAGAAAGTTAAGGGAACAGGATGAAGGGAGGGACGAAGAGATAGAAAGAGATATAAATAGGAAGAGAAAGGGAGAGATAATTTAACAGGTACTTATATATGTGAACTATATCTCAATCTGGTATATGCTATATATATACATATGATCCACGAGCTCTGAGATTGATGAAGCCTTCACGGTCATAATAGTGGCTGAAGGCATCTATATCCGAAAGCTCATTTGACATAAGCAAAAAAATATTAGTTATTAGGTCACATATATATATGTATATTTATATATATGTAGCTATGGTAATAACGTTTTGAATTTATTAATTTTATATTATTTATTATTGTTTAGTTTCTTAGTTGCGAATGTAATGTACAACTATTGGTAGAGGATATTGATACATTGATTTTAGTAAATATTAACTTTGACTTTATAACAGTTATGTAAACTATAATAAAATTACGTATTTGTTATAAACAATCTGTGTATTGATAATAGAATTTGTGTATTATTTACTAAACACTGTGTATATTTGTTTATCCGGTGTACGCGCATTAGTCAGTGGCGACTTGAATCGCTCGCAAACAGAAGCAGCCGAAAATAGCTTCCGTGTGTTTGGAAATGAAAGTGTATGAGGTGCTGGTTGAATACGGATGAAAAGTCGCAGAAGGTATGAAAGAGAAGAACACACGCTGGTCTGAACATCCACAGCCAGACTGGTTTCAGAATTTAAACATCAAGTCATCCAGTTCCCATTTAGAGGATCTGTGTTAGAGTAAAATAGTCCAAGCAGAAGCTAAAGCTGGAGATGTTTGATAAAGACCAGCCCTTTGGAACTGCGGTGATGTACTCACGAAGATAAGATCTAAGCGAAACAAAGCTATAGAAATTTATTTATTTGCTGGTAAACTTTGAAGTGTTATTCAATACTGTCTCCTAGTCATTGTGATATAAGAATTTACTTGTTTTTTACAAACTATAACACCCTTGTAGTATAATAATGATTTTTCTTTAACTGATAGACGTCCACTGCTGGGCATAGGTCTCCCGATATACTGGTGGGGATTTGAGCCGTCTCCAACTTCGCTGGCTCGATGCAAATTGGTGTGAAGCCAGAGCCTCGTTTGCTGATTATCAGGCTGCAGAACAAGCAGATGGGGGTTTAGGTCCTATGAGTTGTTATAAGGGACCCCTTACACCCCCTAGAACTACTTACCATATCTTAATTTAATGTGAACTTAGAATGCCTTAAATGTTCTAACCCCTTACACCCCCTAACACAACCTCCCTAATATTTATATTGATGTAAACGGGTTAAGTATTCTAGCGATACGTTAAAAGAGAATTTCATCTTAAAATACTTGAAAGCAAAATATAACGTCTAGAATATACTTAAAAGTAAAACTTTTTGTTTGACATATTTGTGCTTTAAAAAAAAAGAGCTCTTCTTTTATAAATTCGACGTTTTGACTAAAAATCTTTTCCCCCCGGTCTCTTTATTTTCTCATCAGCCGTAAGAGATGACGCTCTTGTATCAAATGAATGCTGTATTCACAAAGCAGTTTGTTTGCTCCATAGAAACTTTTTGTATTGTTCAGTTTTTGCTTTTTTTTTAATTCGAGGCGCCTATACGAGCAAGGCAGTCACCTGATTGTAAGTGATACGCTTGCAAATAACACATCGCTAGTTAAGATGGTATACACAGCACCAAATTTTGTTAATCGTCTAAGACATGAAGTGTTAAGTCTCGTTACTCCAGTAATTTCACTAGCATACAGCATCTTTCAAACTACGACATAGTAATATTTCTCTACTCCCTCTAAGTTATTTTGCTATATAACATTCGACCAACTTCTTTTTAATTGCTGTTTTTATTTTATTTGCTGGAAATAAGCTTTCCGAATAGTGGGGAGAATTGGGCGATCTTCCACCTTGTTGCAGGTTGGTGAGGAAGTACAGCCTCTTTTGTTGATAGCTGCACCACGAAACGGTGAGGTTGTTAGGTGTGGTCATTCTCTTAGTCGGTGTGGGCCAAGGCTCGTTGTCAATTTTATTCTATACATTTCTTTTCTCCACCAATCGTTCATCCTCCTCTCATTCTTCAGTCTTCCCTTCGTCTTTCTTCATATCTCTCATGTTCGTGAAACATTTCCTTATTGTATCAACTGTATAAAGGTTAAACTATTACTGAAGAGTGAACTTCAGCATCAACCGATACACGTCCACAGCTGGACAATTTTTTTTATATTTCTCCTCAAAGTGGGACAGGGAAATTCAGATTCTTTGTTATTCTTTCCTTTATTTTTCAGCATAAACCTGCTATAAATTATTTCTTCCCCACTCACACCTACCTCCGTCATCCCTTTACAACAATTTGTTACAATTCCCTCTATACTCACACTCCCCCTCACTATTCTATTACATATTCCTACTTTTCTTTTTGTTTTTACAATTTTCTCTTAATTTTACTTTTACAATTTTTCCTCTACCATCTACTCTTCTCTTTATTTGCACTTTCACTGTTTTACAATTACACTTGTTGACTAAATTACCTTTCTATTTGCTGTTACTTATCTCACTATGTTTATTTTTATATTGCTTTTTACTTTTTCTTTGTATGGTATCTCATACCTTTCTTCTTTTTAACTTCTTTTAATTTTTGTTCACATCGTTTGTTCCTTCTTGTCACTTCCCTGTGTGTCGTGTGGGACTCCTTAGTAATTCAGCGTAAGGTATGTGGTCCATGTAAATATTAGATGTAGGCTTATCTGTGTTTGATTTTATTATATTTATTTTTTTTTACTGTATTTAAACCTTTGGGCCTTGGCTAGTTATAAACGCGCGGGGCGGACGGTTAGGTACAAAGCGCTGTCTATCGATCCTTTCCTCGAACCAACTCCGCTTGTAGCTGTTCATTGATTTAAAACCTATAGCTATACAAGCTAAATAATATATACAGCTTCTGTATATAAAAGCAACCGTATTAAAATATATTTCTTTTACTCGATTTGTATAATAGTTATGACATTGATCTATTGAAATTTGGAATGAAAGGCGATGCATGAAAGAAGAATGAAGAAATTCAGAATAGGAATTAAAGATAAAAAGAGGTATGAAGAGAAAAGTAGAAAAAAGGAAATGAGAAAACAAAAATTGAATACAATAAAGAAGAGAAAACATGACCTTTATCTATATACGATGAATATGATAAATGATGGTATGAATCTGTTGTCCAAGACTGCTGAGATGACATTGTGCTATTGTATAATCTAATTCTGCTGTTGAGAGATTGAGATTTAATAGCCACTGTACCCAATGGGGGTGTAAGAGGCTCCACACAACAACTTACAGGTCCCAAATCATTCTCACCTGCTGTTGTATTCTGCTAATCAACAAACGAGTCTCAATCTCCCCACAAACCCGCATTGGACAGCGTTATGAGACATGACCCAAATCTCTCGCTATTGGGGGAGGCTTATGTCCAGCTGCGGGCGTTCATCGACTGCTGATGTAGTGTAATTATAGCAGTAACGAGACTTTAACTATGTAGTTGTTGAGTAAACATTTAAACGCTGAATGTTTTACGTGTGAGAGCTTTTGCGCTTAATCTCTGTGCACAATTTGTGCTTGACTCTTCGGTAAACTGAAACAAAAAAACTTCTGAGAATATTAAAAATTATGTTATCGTTATTAATATAAATAATACTTTTCTATGAGAAATATTTTAAGAGTAAAAAGTTGCAATAGTCTTTTCATTAACGGCTGGTATACAAAGAATAAGGGTTTAAATTGTCCCACATAACAAATCGCGGGGCCCAAGCCAACCTCATCTGATAATAAACTAAAGAGTCTTTGATTCCCTACCAACCTGCATTGGGCCAGCGTGGTGGAAGACGGCCCAAATCTCACACTATTCAGAAGGTCTACGTCCAATAGTGGAAGCCTATCGGCTGATGATGAAACAATGTACTATAAAGTTTTGCTTCCAAGTGGTTGCGTTATGTATACAGTGTTCCCATAATAGTTAATATTTTTTATTATAAATAACCTATTTATGAAGCTAGCAACCCGTGCGAGGCGGCCAGCACGACGTCCTTTGCCTAATAAAGCACTAGAGCGTTAAGCCTTTGGAAATTTATAACTAAACACTCAGTGATTACATATTTCCTTGCAGCATTTCCTAGTTACAGGTATATAATATGTAATAGAAACTGCCACATGGCATTAACTTCGACTTAAGTTGGATTGTTTTTGTTGATCTTTGTACATGTTAATAAAATATTTGTTTATAAAAAAGAAAACGTACTCTGAAGAAGTATTGTATTGCATGCTATATGTTCTGGATTCTCTTGCATATTGGTAAAATTTCACTTTTATATCGATTTTCGATCTCTATTTGTGTTCTCACCATCACAAGTCATTGGAGGAAATTATTGTGAAGAGCAGTAGAAGCTATAAACCGGAGAATTGGTCAGGTCGACATGTTCACGGGGGATTCTCCGAATACTTGCATCGGTTCAAGCTCAAGGGGAGTCCCTCCTTTCTTTGTGACCCTGTGGTGGACCAGACCGTAGTGAACATTATCACCTCCTCTCCCATATTTGGGAAAGAGAGAGCAGATAGTGAAAATTTGCTCGGAAAAGAAATTAAAATTGGTAGCATCGCCTCTCTGATGAGTGATGACGGAAATCGCCGTATATTCATAAAATTTCAAAAAGAAGTTGTACAAAAAGTTATAAAACTGAATATAACTAATCCTTAATATAAGTTTTTAAATTTTTAGTTTAGTAATAATAATATAAGCGAGGAGATATGACTGAAGAATGTAAACGACAAACATAAGAATGTAAAAACATATAAAGCGGAGTACTTTGGTGTGAGAGGCGATGGCTGAAAGAAGATAAGATATAGCAAAAGAACGAATGATGGATAAAATGCAAAATAAAAGAGGAACTATTTAGTGAAGGTTCAGAGAAAAATAAAATTAAAGCCTAAAATAAATCAAGAAATGAGTTGAATTGAAGTAACTTAAGAACCTCCCTCGATTTTGAAATATTTAATATTTACGTAGGAGTCTATGAGTACGTAAGTTCTAAAGTCTACGTAAGTTAATATCAAATTTGATATTAACTTACGTAGAGTTCTAATAAACGGCGTACCTAAGTTAAATACTAAAGGTCAATGCTGACGTTCGTCTACGTCGTATACTTGGAGGTAATAACATATGGTCATAACGATGTCGCTATCTACTAACACACAACTAGAATATTAAGGCTTCGCTTTTCTTAAGAAACCAAGCCTTTTTTGTCGCAAGGGAAGTCTTTAAAAGATTACCTTCCTTGCGATTTATACCCTCTAAAACTATAGTGGTGATCCTCAATGCATTACGGAAGGCTACTAGATCTCCTACGGAATTTAACGATGCCTCTCCTTGCTCTCCCCAGCAAACAGTACAGAGTACGAGACCACTTCGTACTTGTCCACCCCGGTCTCACTCAATGTACAGTGACGGTCCCCACCCAAAACCCTTTCAGTCTCCTTCTACTACAATCAGGGCTTACCTTAGTCCTATTCTTGATAGCCCGAAACTACAGGGCTAAAGAAGAAAGTAATCCTATTACTTACAATCAGGTGAATGTCTCACTCGTCTCATGCAATAAACCCTTGATTAGAATATTGTTAATAATGTTGGAAAGAGAAATTGATAGACTGTATTATAAAATTTAAACCTAGGTACCTAAAATCTGACCAGACCGTAGTGCCTTTAGCTATATAGTCTCGGGCTATCAAGAATAGGAGTAAGGTAAACCCTGCCTGTAGTAGAAGACTGAAAGGGTTTTTTGAGTGAGCCCGGGGTGAACAAATACGAGTCTCGTATTTGTCGCAGCATACTATTTATGCTGGGGAGGGCAACAGCTCTCCCTGGGATGTGTTCAGCAGTACAAGCATCGGTGAGTTCCGTAGGAGATTCAGTAGCCTTCAGCAATGAGGATGAACACTATAATTTTAGTGAATATAAATACCTCATAACCCTGACTTCCCTCAGAAGATTTCCCACGCGACAATAAAAGTGAAGTCTTGTGGAAATACAACTGAACCTCCTCTCCTTTTATAAGTAGAAAGAGCAATGATTTTATCGCGAATCTTTCCCTTCTACCCTCACAACTGTTGAGCGGGGAGAACAATGCCTGAAAGGAGGCTCCAGGGGAGTCGGTGGGGAAAAGGGGGAGTCGGAAATCACGTCCCAACCCCACTTCGTAAGACGACCTCTGTAATCTCGAGAGTTTTCAACTTGTAATGAACGTATTACAACATCCCTTTGATATATTCAGGTTTACAAGATTTACAAATGTTTGTATTAATCTGTATGATTATTTATGAATGAAAGGTTAAAAATGTTATCCTAATTAATTAATCATCATCATGACGATAATTTCATGATATTTATATATATTTTTTTATTGTAAACCTCTTTATTATTACCGTTTGTAGACAAAAAGTCAACAAATGGCTGTAGGTCTCTTGCCGGAGACCGTCTAATTACCACCGCAGCTCCTATTTCTACTGCCAAATAGTAATGTGCAAACACAGTAATGTCTACTGTTTGCTAGTTAAAATACTAAGGTAACGATACTCAGCTTCGTCTTAAGGCGAGGTGTGCAATGCCAGCTTAACCATTTTCAATTATGGAAATTAAAGAAATACACTCAGACCAAAGATAGGCTGCGTCTTCTTTTAATCTCTTACTAATATTTTCTGATATGTGCTTCTTTTTTTTTCTTTTATTGTACTTATCGCGTTCCTCTTCGTGTTGTGGGTAAAGATGCTGTCTTTTCTATATATTTTTTTACTCATTCTTATCTTTCCTTTGTTATTTCTTAAATCTACTCTTCTTTCAATCTTGCTCTTCCATGCATCGTCTCTCAGACCAAAAAACCACCGTCTCCCTGCACTTATTTTACAATTATTTTATCTTTATTATTTCTCTATTACATTTTGTGTTCTTACCTTGCTATTTTTATTTTATTTGATTTCTTTATTATCTTTTTTACTATGTCTTTCTTACAATATTTTATTGAATACTGCGTTTACTTCTTTATTTACTTTTTCTTTTGTAAATCTTATAAAGATTCCAGTCTTCACTTATCATAGAAACGATGCTATCAACATTGATCTTTTCTCCAATCGACTGACATATGATACATATATATATACAACTATAGTAACAACGTTTTGAATTTATTAATTTTATAGTATTTATTATTATTTTTAGTTGCGAATGCAACGGGCAAATACTAGTATATATTCACACATATTTATCTATATTTATTTATATATATTTATATATAAATTATCATTTACATACAGACTGCGACTACGCAGTATGTATGTAATGTAGTAACTTAATTGGCAAAAGCACTCGAATTCGCTGTTTCATTACAGACATTAGTAATCTTACGATTGCTCATTTTTTCTTATATATAACCATTAATACTTGACTACGATCCCACCTGGTGTTAAGTGATATATACAGCATATATCTGCCTTTAATTTAGCATAGCGACATCCCATTCCGCACGGACGCACTCCAAGAAAGGGAAGATATTAGTAGGATATGTATTTTTTCAATTGTTAAATCTTTGTGTTTTGGGTAAGGGTCTTTTACTTTTTTGTTATTATCTCGTTACATCAGTTTTCTTCTTATTAATTTTACTACATTTCTTTCTCTTACTCATTATATTTACTTACTAAGTCTTGTTATTACTGTTTTACAGTATTTTAACCATTTTAGACGACTATGATCTTCACTCATCAGGTAGGCAATGCTACCGGCGCTTACCTCACTCAATTTACAGCTGATAACGTATTAAAGTTAAAAATAGTCATAATTGCTTTAACATGGTTTAAACTTATGTTAACAGAAGCTCGTTTAAAGTAATTGGGCGTGATGAAGAAAGCCTTGCTCATTTATAGTAAGTGCTGAAAGGCGATGATACTAATCCACTTTGAGGGACTACTGGAGAAGGTTTCAGTTGGAAATATCAGATAAACTTATCATCTATATAGAAACAAGATATTTGATTGTATCTATAGATTAAAAAGAAATCAAAGATGTAGAAGATTATCAGTTTGTGGTTAAATAAATAGATTTAATCATCTCAAAACAAATCTATAATTATTACTTCTTCTAAACCGTATTCTCTCATGACTGAGACTCATGGTCACCTTGTGGTGTTGGCATTGCCTTCTCCATTCCACATAGCAGTCCAATGGATGTTCATCACATAGTTTTTCCTCACAATATTCTTCACCGTCAGAGCGTGTGATATTAGTTGATATAACTACACATGAATTGAAAGATTCGTTGGTGCAGAATTCGAACCCGGTACTTTCGAATTGGAAAGCCGGCTTTAAACAGACTATCACAGCGTTTCTTTATAATATTATACTAATAGTATAAATGTTCATCTTATATAAATGATTTGATTAATTGATGCTGTATCCGGGAGCGGCAGGTCGAGTGTTTGCAATCAATAATTTACCGAGCACTCTAACGGATGATATCAGCTCCTATTGATACAGCAGCAGCATCACGGATTTATTTATTCATACTCAACTGCTCAATTGTTTGCTGTAATACTACTGACTGTATGAGAGGGATGAGTTTGTATTGATTTCAATGAGTTGAATCTCAGTTAAAAACAGATGTATGCAATTTATCCACTACCTTGACAGTATCGATGTTCTAGCAATCATATATATATATAAGCTAGAAAATATAAAGTAGGTCCATTTGCAGGCGATAAACAGTACTCTGTAAACATTACTGTATTGTAGTTATAATGGTGATGTAAGCTAGTGAAATTACTGAGGTAACGACACTTAACTAATGTCTCAAGAATAGCCCAATGTGGTGCTGTATATCATCTTAACCAGCGTAATTTGAAGATTTCCCTCGCGTTAAAAGAAAAAACACCCTCCGCTGTATATTCAATTGCAGTGTGTATACACTCTGCGATATTTACGATGATTGCTGTAAACGTTTACGAGGTACGGTGACGTCATAGCGTTTAACATTTACAGCCTAACCTTGAACTTAGGACACGCTTACTCTGTAAACTAGACAACATTTTCAGTACAATATAAACTATATATATATATTATCTTGATTATCCAATAAAAGTTTACGCTTAAATAAACCTATAACGTACATATACATACACCGGCGATATACAATTATATGTTCTAGTTCCACATATATACAAACAAAAGAAAACAACTATGTTATAAACTACTTAATAAACGCAGTGATAAAGCCGCTTAGTGAATTCAACATCTGCTGATGTTGAATTTCACCTATCGCCTTATCGTTTAGTCGCGAAAGTCGCTAAAAATTAATCTGATGCTCCGAAATTTTAGCATGAACTACTTATTACCGTTAAGAGTAACAGATACAGCTTCCTAAATATAATTATAATCATAGATAGAACGTTACAGGTCATTAGTGTTGCTCTATACATTGTGCGCTTTAGCATG
>DWLS01006315.1:0-11771 GCA_018246255.1 Pachliopta kotzebuea | reverse complement strand
TCGCGGAGTCCGGATCCGCGAGCCCAGGGTCCGATGAAGCTTTCGCGGCCATAATAGTGGCCGAAAGCATCGACATCATTCGAAAAAAAAAAAAATTCTATCAATTCATCACCAAAAAGCATATTACCTATTTTACCTTTACAAAAATTAACAAAGTATACTATATAGTGGGTAGTTTACAAAATAAGACAAAGTTTACCTACCTCCTGCTCAATGGCCTGCTGGTGTCTAAGGGCTTTCTGTTTATGGTGATTGGCTCTCTGTATGTGGCGATCGACTGAGTTCAACACAGCTTCGCAAGCGTTGCACCAGTCCGCCAGTACGTCCGCTATACCAGATGCATCTTCCAATCTCGCATCTCTACCTAATGCGACGTCAACTTCCACACGCTTGCATTCCTGATCTAATTTTCCGTGAATTATATCTGTAATGAAGAGAACCGAATCATGTTAATGTTGATTAATAAATTTGAAAAATCAATTGAACCATATTTTTTTGTCATGTAAATACTCTTAGTGATTGATATAACTGTTAAGGAGTTTCATCGGGTCCTGGGCATTAAAATCTGGACTCTACAAGCTAAATGAATGACATAATAAAGAGGGGAGGAGAAATTGGAGGAATTGGATGAAGGATTGGTTGAAGAGACAGGTACAAATATAAGAAGGTAGAGAAGGAGAAAGATAACTAAATAAATGCATAGATAAAAAAATACCTTAACCAAATTTTGTACACTAACTACAACTTACTGCGAGGACTACTCAGTATTTGTAGA
This sequence comes from Pachliopta kotzebuea, assembly GCA_018246255.1. Classification (NCBI taxonomy): domain Eukaryota; kingdom Metazoa; phylum Arthropoda; class Insecta; order Lepidoptera; family Papilionidae; genus Pachliopta; species Pachliopta kotzebuea. The sequence goes on along the minus strand of DWLS01006315.1, from coordinate 10,996 downwards.
GGGCATAGGCCCATTGATTCAATAATTGTAAATATTTGCATATATATATGATATAGGGTTAGATAGACTAGATATATTACAGTAACATAAACATGACTGTGTTAATTTTAGTTTGAATAAATGCTGTGTCTGTATAACGCTGTTCTTCTAGCTGTCAATTTTGCGATATATCTATAAAGGATCTATATATAGATATACAGATATTGGACTCAATCGGACTCACTCGGACAGAATCAGAAGCACATAAAAAAATTATATTTGACAGGGAACACTTCGACATCAACAAAGATATCAAAAATATGCACTATTAAGGTACTTAGTGACTTTCGGCACCACCTCCGCTTGGCCGAACGAAACCAGATATGGCTAAGAACCATTTTTGTACCCACCTCAATATTAAAACCAAGTTTCATTTTGGTTGGCCCTACTGTTTGGCCAGGGAGCGACCACATCGCAATTCTGACACATACCCATACACTTAAATCATAGTCAATGCAAAATTGCCAACAGAGTACCAAACACATTAAGACAAAAAAGATGATTCTGTCCTTTACCGACAATTTATTAATCAGGATTGAGATTTACTATGATAAGATAATATGCATCTTCAATTTCTTGTCATAATTTATTACCTGCATAAATAGCTTCGATGATCAAATCTTCTAAGTCCCTCACATTTTTGATATCCAATTCCTTCAAGAGCACACTGTAGGGAATGCATTTCTCTTGTGTCGCCAGAGATGCAATTGTCAAATGTTGTAGTTTTTTGCATTGTACCGGAGTAAGTTCTAGGAATTCAGACTTACACTCGAGGTATTCTTTGTATGTGCCGTATGCAAATAAATTTAATGTTTTATAATGTGTTGCGTAAGGTCCAGTTTCTAGCTGAAAAGTAATGACACATTGGGTCATTAGTAATATGATTTTTTTTTAATTCATTAATTTGTCGTGGTCAAGCATTAATCTATACATACGTAAAAAAAAAAAAAATTTGTATTGTAAATTACTATACATTAAATAAGGAGTTAAAAAATTTTGTTATGTTTACTTTTATTTTTCATCTGCAAAATGTTATTATAATGTAAAATATGTATAAAACTAGAATAAAATTAGTATGTAAAAGGAGACTGGAAAATCTAGAAAAAATGGTAGTAAATTTACTTTAACTAGTGTGTGAACAGAATATTGTATAAAACCACAATAAATAAAAAACAAAATAAAAGCGATTCCTTCATTAATTCTGTCATAACTTATAACAGTTCACAAAAAAAATCAATGAACATGTTTACGTTTTAATGATAAAGTTCACACAATATGTCAACTAACCTCTTTGATATTCGGCATTTCCAGGAGTTCACCAAATACGTGAACGCCGGGGGCTTCTAGCACTTGCTTGATTAATTCTGCACAAGCGAATCCCTTAGCACCCTTTGCTAAAAGTACGAACTGCTCTAGGGGGTGATTTGACGAAAATGATGACAAAGATGAAGGCTCATCCCTGTCCATTGACATAGGATTCATGTTTTTCTATTTATTTTACCCTAATTCAACTACAATTTGTTATTTAAAAGATTATTTAATCCTGTATAAAGTACTAAAACCTTAACAGCTGAGCGCGGAATCTAGAACAAAAAAGATCAATCCGGTAAGAATAAAATACGTTTTCTTTCTTTTCAATAAATTATTTGACATTTGTTGTTTCACAATAATCGCAACATCAAATCATAGCAACAGCTTTTTTGTATCAAATCTTTTTTGTTTATGGTTTTAATTCGGCTATAGGCAATAAAAATTAAGCCGTGTTATTTTTTTTAATGAAAATCTGCGATCGTTCAGCATTAACTAAGAAATAAAAAATAAGAATTTAAAAAAAAATATTTCGTCCCATGTCATGGCTTTATGATTCATTACCTTTTAATGTAAATGATAAGTACCATTAAAAATTTAAATGACCATAAACAATAAAATGGCGTCAGGTTTTTTGTGTGTGCGATAAAATATTGTTTTCGTGAAACCAGAATGTATAGTTGAATTTAAATGTTACTTTACTATTTTTAAGGAGGAATTACAAAATGTTGTATCATTTCGCGTTAAATAGAAGACAAATGAATAGGAATATGATAGATTACGTGCGTGTCATTCTTGGTTGTAGCGTCCTATACCGCCTTTTTTACTGACTTGGTTATTCTAATTTAGTGGTACACGTCGTGATTTTTGATAAAAAAAACAAATAGTTGTTAGTAATAGTCCTTTATGAGTGTAAGAGTTAATAAAGATAGGTGTTTATGCGGCGTTTTGTTTTTAATGGGTGCGTTTTGCATTAGTAGTTGTGAAAGCATACATGTTCGTAATGGACGAACTGTCATGAGCAGTGTTTACTATCGGAATATTGGACTTTTGTTTGTTGCTTTGTGTATCGGTGTGGTGTAGGACTCATTGTTAAAGATGTGTATGCCAACTCCGAGTAATGTGTCGGGTTTCGGCTATTCATGGGGCTTCACCAGTTCCGCCGACTTGACGAAGGGCGAGGTGGAGACACCTAGTAGTCTAAGTTATACCTTAGGGAATACGGTAAGGATGATCTCAACCTATTGCACCGAGATTTTATTACATTATAACTTGAACGAGAAATTATGAGTGGTTACAAAACTCAAATCCTTTAGTTTTATCAACAGTATTAGTAAATATTTAAATAAGATTCTAAGCTTTCTTCACCGGTGTTTTGCTGAGGAAAGGTTCAGTGGTGGTAATCACCCACACAATCTACATCCACTTATTTATATAATTGTTTACATTTATGTTTAAGTACAAATAAGATCTGTTTAAACAGACCTTTATACTTTCCAAAAGTATATACTCATCACTTAAGAGACTTTGATTTGGTAATTGGTTTTTAAATAATATAATACTTCAATGTTAAATATACACTTAATAATTTATATATGAACTTGAATTATAAGTAACATATTACTGACCTTTTCTTATAGGATTTACCTCTGTATATTCTTACAGTAAAATTAAATGAATGATAGTCATATTGTGTTAAAATAAGCTTCACAGTCATAATGGCACAATATTCCACTGCTCTGAGATGTGGGATGTTGAATCTAATTAATATTGTTATTTATTCAGCTGTATCGAAAAGTAGAACAAAGTAAAATTCTTGTACACCGCTGTTTTATGGTAGAAAAAGTGTCGGTGGTGGTATATATTGTGTCCGATGACATGCTGTTGTGTTTCAATTAACTCTTGTCCTTTTTTTGTTTTATTTCTTTAGGCACAATTCCAAATATTTTGAGTGTTTAGATTCTTTATAAATTTGGTCTTACGGAATACATCTGTTTAAACAAATTACATTATTTATTTCAGATTTCACCAGAGACCACCTTGACGGTGATGTCTCATAAGACACCTCAAGTACAAGAGAAAGTTGGCACGGTTGCAGTAGCTGTATCAAACTCAGCAGCGCAGGTCACAAGGGTGGTGGCAACAGGTACACCAGTGACGACACGGAGGATGTTTGTGGTGAATGAAGCACCTGCTCACACACTCAATAGGGTCACACAACAAAATCAGGCGACAACAATACAAAGTAAGTGCATTGTGATGTTTGAATGAAGTGAGAGGCAATAGATAAATAAGGTAATGTGACCAAAAATTAAATTTCTACTTACTTTTATATTCTGCATTATTTTGTGGTACATGGCCAACAAGTTACATAAATAATCTAATAATAATTGTTGGTATACAAAATACATTTTTTATATCTGTTAATGAAGAAGGAAATTCACCGTATTAATGATTTAAAAATTTAATTACAGCAACAAATCTAGCACCGAAACCATTTCTCACACCAATTGGACCTATCCAGTTAACGGCTGAGGAGTGCAATGAGATATTAATGAAGCGTGCGCTCCAAGCGCAGGGGATAGCAACACCAGTAATTGATGCTTCACAACTTAATCACACTTTACTGAACGGTAGTCTTAAAACGATAACAGAAGCAGCACAATCTCAAGCGGAGACCATCCAAACAACAACAGTACACCAGCATATGCTTCATACTAAACAGGAGCCAGGCACAACTAATAACTCGCCCAAAGTAAGTTACCTCAGTATTTTGATTTTATTGACATATCTATAAAAGGGTGTAGTTATTGTGATTAACTTGCTTTGATGATGCTAGCATGAAATTGTGTGCATGCTCTGGAGGAACTTGAGTGAGCTGTCTTAAAATTTTATCCGTTCCTTATGAACAAATTAAATTTTAATTTTATTGTTCATACTTTAATGACTAGTCTGAATCAATAAAAATACCACAGTCTTATTATCTTCCGTATCTTTATCTATAAAACAGTAGAAGTAACAATGTATTTGTTTATAGTTTTATGTAAAATGGCATGTAGTATAGTATGGAAGGTTGAGGCGGTGTATTCGCAGACGGAGCTGCTGAGCGGCGCTGTGCTGCTCGGTGGCGCAGCGCCTGCTGTGAAGGAGCGCCCGTACTCGTGTGACGAGTGTGGAAAGTCCTTCCTACTCAAGCACCATCTCACCACGCACGCAAGGGTCCATACAGGTATAGAAATGTTAGCTATAAGTTATTGTTTATAGAAAAATGTTTGTTGTCTCTAATATATAACAAGTAATGATGAGTGATTTGGGTCATCTTTCACCATGCTAGGATGGTGGGTAGCCAGAGTCTTGTTTGTTGATTGGCACGGTGCACTACTAGCAGGTGAAGTTGGCATGAGTTCTTTAAGTTATTATGTAGTCCCCATTACGCTTACACAAAGCCTTTCACTCCTCTAATATTATTAGCTCCTATCAATAACTCTTGAACATTAATACTATCAAGCAACAGAAAAATAATTTTATGTTAGTATTTGTTTATGGTCTCTAGTAAAATCCAGTACTATGCTTTCCATAGACAATAGACAATCTAAAAGATGTCACCATAAATAAAAAATTATGTTTCCAAAATTAATGTCTTTATTAATTTTTCTCCTGATGCTGTAAATCAGGTCAATTTCTAGCTACATATTATTGTTTAATTCTATTTTTAATCATTAGTCTATTTCTATTTACATTTTACTTTCCTTCAATGTCTATTCTGAGATTGTATATTTAATGAAGAATATAAATATCCTACTTATTTTTACTTCAGAACTTAGTAGCTATTTCAAAAATCTATTCCTAGTTATCCTATCCTTTTTTAAATGACAATGTCCATCTGTCCGTCAACAATTTTCAATCTGTAAAACTACAATGTGTAGGAGCTGGTGCTGAACATTTCTCATACAGACAGATCTCGCTTAGATAAGATCAGAGCAGTTGGTATTCTGTTAGTATGTGGTCGGGTTGTCGAGTTGTGGGTGACCAAAGTTTCACAATTTTGTATGGACCAATTGTTACTAATTAACTGACTAATATTATTTTTTGCAAGATATGTGATTGTTATAAGTGTTAGTTTACTTTGTCTTTAATTTTATTATATTGTATTTGTCTTTAAATAATTATTTTGTGAGCAGGCGAGCGGCCGCACGTGTGCGCGCACTGCGGCAAGGCTTTTGCTCGAAAGCACTGCCTTAACACACACCTGCTGCTGCACTCCGCGGACCGGCCCTACAAGTGCCACGAGTGCAAGATGGCCTTCACGCTTAAGCACCACCTCGTCACGCATTCGAGGGTAAGACCATACCTGTGCTGGCACTCTGGTCATTTGGCGTCAATCATCACCTACAGTAAACGCGTCCAACATTACTTTCATGACAATGTAGCAGATATAGCAGAAGACAAATCAATGACACTTAATAAACCACCTCCAATAGTACTTTACGAAGTTGAAGATGTTAGAAAACTAACTGATGTACTGATGACTGCAACTGAAAGAGAGCAGTTCATATTCAAAAGTAATGAAACCAATTGGAATCAGTTGCTCTGAAAAATACAAAAAATTTATCACTCTAGTGTGAGACAAATGGCTAATTGCACATATATATATATATATAAAAAGACTAAAGAAACTGTACAATAGTGATTAGCAACCTTCAACACCTGTAAGTGCCATTGTAGAATACAAGAGAAATATTTAAAGCAAGCTATGAATTAGAAAAATTTGGATTTTCTACATTCTTTCAACATTACATCAAAACATTATCAATACCGTATATCCGTGCATTCAAAAGTTGGTAATTTAGTTACAGGTCCAAACTTACCCAAAATGCCTAAAGTGTCTAGAGTGGGTGCTCTTATTAAAGAGAACACACATGACTGAATAAGCAACACATTTTTTATATACCACGAAGATGGCAAACAAGTACATGGCCTCCCTGATGGTAAGCAGTTACCTTAGCCTATAGCAGCACCAGAGGCACCACTGGCATGTCCGGTATGTCCATCTGTTTTACGTTAAATCTAACTTACACCAATGGATATCCAATGCTGGAGGACATAGGTCTCTTGTGAAGTATTCGAGGAGTGGAAGCCGCGTACAGGACGATAGTGCGTAGGACGCCCTCTCTTCAGATGGACCGACGACATAATAAAAGCGGTTTGGAAGAGCCTGGATGCGAAAAGCTGAGGACCGCATTTGGTGGAAGACATTAAAGAAGGCTTATATCCAGCAGTGGATTGAAAAACGCTTATGATGATGATAATGACTGTCTTATTCTGTATGAATCTAGTTACTATGAATGCAGCGACTCTTTGTCGTCTGTATACCTAATGGAAGGTCTGGTGGTACCACTCTAAAAGGTTTTTCAACAATGTACTCTTCTCATATCTAAGCGGGTTTAAACACAGGTTCTACTTAAGTCTTCATTATGATCACTGTCTTCAGGTACACAGCCGCGGGCGACCGTTCATGTGTGGCGAGTGCGGTCGTGGCTTCCCGCTGAAGAGACACCTCGTCACGCATAGCAAATACCACGCAGGCGAGCGGCCCTACGTGTGCAGCGACTGCGGGGAGAACTTCGCACAAAAGGTGAACTCCTCAGGCAGCGGCATAACATAGTCATATTGACTGCGAGATGGAGTTGGGAGGAAGTATAACCGCTGGTGGCATCGCATCCCTGATGAGTGAAGATGTGTATTCTTGAAATACTTTACAGCGGTTATAAGAGAGGTCAGTAAATGAAATGAAAGTTATAGAAAAGCAAGTAGAAATATTTGGTTTAGTAGCAAAAGAACGAGATAGTAAAATTCCCTGTCTTGCTTTGTAGGGGAATGAATAAAATAATAGTCATATTACCTGATCGTTATTTAATCAGGTTACTCTTTTTTTATTCCTCTCTTCCCTTGGTCAGTGATGGTCAAGGTTCGTTTGATCATTTTAATTTGATTAAATTTTTCTATCATCCTATTCCTTTCTTCTACTCACTCTCTCTCTTTATACTTTAATTTTGTCATTCTTTTCCCTTCTCTCATCCATCGCTCTCAATGAGAAAGATCATTTTTCTTTATTTGTGTAATTCCATTTTTTTCTTATTCTTTTCTTATTTAATTTACATTTTCTTTTAGTCTTTTACGTTTTTTCCCTAGGTTTTTGCTAATAACATTATGATCATCGTCAGTTCTTTCTTACAGTAAATTAACATCTTTTGACGACTTAGGTCTTCACTTATCAAGCGTTACTCCTCGAATTGTCTGTTATACGATTTTTATCAACCGGTTGAGTAGGATGGATCAGCCGATGGACGTCCACTGCTAGAGAGGCTTCCCCCAATAGTGGGGGGGTTTGTGATTCCCAATACATTAGCCGATGAAGGTTAGTCAGGAGCTAGAGCCTCATTTATTTACACCACGAGTAAGTGAGGTTGTGGGATCCCTTCCGCCTCATGATGTGTCAAAGGCATTAAAACCTGGTATTTTTCATATATTACCTAGCTCAGTTAAATTTCTCTTTTTAAATTTTTGAAGCAAATACAGAATTTTTGTGTTGAGAAGTCGGCGCCTTCAGCCACCATTATGGACATGAAGACTTCTTTGGTATCAGAGCTCGCGGATCCGTATTCCGCAAGCTGAGTTTTGTCAAACTCAACGTCCTTTATTTTTTTAACAATGCTATTGATTTATAATTTGAAGTGTGTGTGAGTGGGTGTACTAAGGACACAATTTCTGTATAATTTCGTGGGCACTGCATCCAACTGCATTTTAATTTGTCGGACCTGTCCCCAGGAGCATCTGGTGATGCACAGCCGTTTCCACGGGTCACTGTCTCCTTTCGTGTGCCCAGACTGCGGCGCTGCGTTCGCGCGTAAGTTCCAGCTGGTGAACCACGGTCGCGCTCACGGCCGCGTGCCGCACGCTTGCCCTGTCTGCGGGAAGGAGTTCCTCCAGAAGCGGACCCTCGTCGCGCACATGAAGTGAGTATAACTTGCAATTTGTAATTCATGATAGTCTAGTAGTTTGAACGCCTGCCTTCCACTCCTATGGTATCGGATTCAAATCCTGCATCAATGAATTGAATTGTTCAATTCATATGCAGTAACACCAATGCAGTAATATCACGTGTTTTAAGACATGTATCAAATCGCGTGGATATAAACATTGAAAACAAAACTTGCCATTGATACCTAGCTAAGTCAGTAGATGTATCAGCAGAGTTGTTGGAGTTGGAACGGAGATTTCTTTTGAATATATGTTTAATGTATTACATGTTTACCAAAGTCCTTTAAATTTCATTAACTAACCACAGCCTAAAAATCATAATTGTTATATGTAATTTTTAAGAAAACGAGATTCTGTACACCTCATTAATTTTTGCAGACTTTTCATCTCTTGTCTATGATGCCCACTGTATCCACTCTACAAATATCGTTCTGCTAATTCATATTAAAACTTAATTTTTCTACTCTTCTAGGATACACACGGCAGAAGGCGTGGTTGCATGTTTTGAGTGCGGCGAAGCGTTTAAAAGTAAGTCGGAACTCCAACAACATTGCAAGATGACGAGGCACTGCTTGAGCACGTCGCAGACGCAGCAACAACAACAACAACAGCAGCAGCAACAGCAACAGCAGCAACAAGTACAGCAACAACAACAGCAGCAACAACAGCAGCAGCAGCAACAACAACAACAGCAGCAACAGCAACAGCAAGCTACTGTGATAAAGCAAGATGATTTTAAACCCCAAATAGTACAGGCAAGTATCAGGATATAAGTATCATCATCAACAACAGATATTCAAAGAGTTTCAGATGCATAATGCAGTTTTACAACAAACTCTCTCCAATAATGTTTTAATTTACTAATGCATTTATCATTGTAGGTGATAGGAGCTGATGGACAAATACTAACAGAGAAGTCTACCCCCGGGTATGCGTGTCCAGAGTGTGGCTCCTGTTTCAATACAAAGGTTAGTCATTGTACATCGGACTGACTCTTGCATGAACTGAAATTTAATTGAATTAAAGCTTCCTAAATTAAATAAAGCCTAGCCACTAAGTATCATAGTTTCAATATCACAGGAAATCAGAAAAGCTTAGAACCTTACTGGTCGTGTCAGGTTGCATGGGTGTTTTGGTTTGTATAACTAATCTAGTTAAATTATTGGTCTATTGAGACATACAATAAGAGTAGAGGTCTAATGAGATATATTATAAATTTTTGTTTACACATGGTGTAGTGATTTTTTTAATTAATTTCCCTATGTCTCTTGGTAAGTGTGGACCAAGGCTTTGTTTGCCCTTTTCCTTGTTTCACTCTTTCAGTCTTCTATTCATCTTTTCTCATACTCTTATCTTCCTTTATCATACCTTCTTTCCATACATAGTACTTTGGGTTAGGTCATTATTGAGATCTTATATTTAGTCCTTATCTCTTACTCTAGTCCTTTCTTTTACAATTCTAGTATTTTCTTATTATAAGAAAATGTGGTCCACGATAGTGTATCTCAACACATACACTGATAGTACCTATTTATTTATTTCTTACACCTAGTGTAAAGGGCAGACTTTATTTACTTACATCATACTACCTTATAATATCAAAACATATACATTATTTATAAAAGTACATATGAAGTGAAACAATTTATTATATATGTTTATAAAATAGTGTAAGTTGCAGGATGTTGGTATTCACTTTGTGGTCGCAACACATTTTGAACTTGTAAAAACCTGATAGTCTGTGTCTCAGAGCTTCGCTAACTTGCACTGACTTGTTCAATTCGTCACTATTCGTTTCCTGAGTTTTAATTTAAATTCAATTAATAAATGTATAAATTAACATGTTGTTTATTTTAAGTTTTTACACTAAACTTCACTGCAGTTAGAAATTTACAAGAGATCAATATCAGGTAAGTAGGGGGTCTACACAACACGAGAAAACATGGAAAGGGGTCTACGACACAAAAAAGTTTGGGGAACTCTGGTTTAGTGGGTAGGGACCGCCCAGGCCGAGTCCTTTACATCCCTCTGCGGATGGAAAAAATAAATGTATGGTAATGTGTGGATATGTTCACGTGTGCAGGAGGCGCTCTCGCTGCACCTGCGGCTGCACGCCGGCGACAGGACGTGCGTGACGGACCTGTGCGCGCTCACCGCAGCGCTGCAGCCGGGCCTCGTCGCAGCGCACCACGCCACCACGCACAGTGAGCACACACATCACATACATTACACACGCAAAAACAAATTGTATACAAACAGCACAAGATCGTATTCTGCGGAATACTTTACAAGAGATTTATTCATCATTCATCTTTGATTATTGTTAGGAAGCTCGCATTATAAAGCAGTGTATTATATACACTTGGCATTGGCAAAATCTATAAGGAAACACCATTAACCCAAGAGATTGATTATTTTTGTTATATTTTCACTTTATATCTTATCTGTAATTAATATACAAATTTAGTATTTACCTATATAAACCTTACATCTGATTATAAAAGAAACAAATGGCCCATACATAACTGTGTAACTTTGGTCACCCACAACTCGACAACCCGACCACATACCAACAAAATTCCAACGGCTCTGATCTTATCTAAGCGAG
>DWLS01006314.1:0-11773 GCA_018246255.1 Pachliopta kotzebuea | reverse complement strand
CTACCCACTAAACCTACCGCGAAAGCCATCAGCCGTTATGAATGGGATGCCCCGGATCTGTCAGCGACAGGGCAATTGTTACTTGCCACAATTGTGATATTTCAATTGTTTCCCAAAAAGATTCCACATGGACTTTTTTTTAACTACTGATTCTTTAAAGATTATTCGTTAGACAAGGAAAGTTTGGCAATATAATAATAATTCAGCCAAAGAGAGTAAGAAATGTACATTTGAATATCTTTGATAACAGACATCTTTATGGCCAGTCCTTCATCTCCAAGGAGGTGCAGAGTTAGCGTTGCTGTCGTCTGTCTTACGAATCAGATATCATAATATTATAAATTATTTGATATTATACTGTACAGTGAGAAATGAAATAAGCAACTATGGCAAAATAAAGGCGAACACTTTATTGAAAAATAAAAAAAAAAATATTTGTGAAATTATCAATCCCATTTAATAGTACGATTTTGTTATTACTGATTAAAGACTGTTTATATCATTGTCTAGTCTGATCCATAAAAATCACTAGACTACATTTTTATTAACTAATATTGGATGTATTATAATGTTTACAGCACAATTACTAAAGTACAGACTTGCCACTAGTAAAGCAGTATAGATTGCTAAGACTTATCTAGCAATAGCTAGATACCACCGCAGCATCTACTTCCATCGCCCTGCATACCTCCTCGGCCATACCCACTTCTTCTGCCACGCCTACTTCCTTTGCCATGCCTACTTCATCTGCCATGCTTACTACCACCGCCTACAGTAGTGTGAAACTATTACTTTGCTTTGGTTTGAGTAGTGTTTTGTAGCTACTGAAATTACTAACATAACATTAATTTTCAAGGTAACAAGCAAATGTGGTTCCATATTAATTATTGTAACCAGTGCCACTTAATTATGAGCAGATATATATCTAACCATCAGTTGTATGTCCTGTTCTCCTTATCTCCAGTGTGATGTTACTGGAAAAAGTTCCATTGTTGTACAACCATTATAACTAACAAATACCTAAAACATTGTTTATGAGGTATATAAATATCCAGACACATTATTTAATTAATTTTTACATGATGAAATATTTAATACATAACTGTAATGTAATAGTTTGATGAAAATATTTAATCCTTCTTTAAGTCATATGAATAGTTCTTGTTACTTTATTTGACATAATTCTGTAAAGTATACACAATTAAAAAAGTTAACAAAAGATACAAAAATGAATTAATCTTAAGTGTCACCTCAGAATTGTGTACTAGTCTATCTTGTGTTTCAGTCTGTAGGTATGTAATGAAATATATTATTTCATGTCTTAATGTTATCAGTGCAATATGTATGAGTATGCTTTTTACCACTGTATTGTGTTGGTACGAAGTATTATTACTATCACATAAATATCTTTTTATTCTTGTTGTAGAAATAATTTCCTTCTTCACTCATAATACATTGTAATAAAAACTAAGTAAGTGGCAGCTATTTGCTACTGCAGACTATATCCATTATTGGTACCTAATTTTAATCAAACTCCCATTATTTACTCATAGAGACCTTTGTACCTTTTTAATATGTTGGCTTTTTGATTCTTTAACTGCTTGTTCTAAAGTATTTGTTAGATGTAATAAATTAGGTAAATCACATTGTAAAAGAAAATTTTTAATAATATTCTGACATTGACTAGCAGTCCTTGCATTTTGTATAGATGAGTGCATAATGTGTATGTGTGTAGAATTATCCATTTTGTCATCATCATATTTATATTCTTCCATTTGACCAAATCTTTTGGGTATTGTAACTACGAATTTAAAAGCAATAATTGGTTTTAACACATAACCACAACTTCGAGATGCTATCTGGAACAAGAACATTAGTAATTACAGTTTCTTTACTACAATTTTGATCTTTAATGGCATTACATAGTATCCAAATAATTTTGAATAAAAGAAAATTTTAAAAAGCATATGAATTTTAGATATATAACAAATAAATTAGTGCCTTTACCTGAACTTCAAATCTCCACATGATATCCTGATAGCTTGCATCTTTTTGCTGAAGAATATTTAATGCACTAGATATTACATTCTTTTTTGCAATATACAATTTCACTAAAACCTGTTGGTGGTCATTTGTAAATCCAGCTAATGACAAAGACAACTTGAAGTCAGCTTCTGATAACTAAAAACAAAACGATTACAATAAAATATGCTACATTCATTTATAATAATACCAATATAAAGATACAATACTTACATTATGCTTATATCCCTCAACTATTAGATAGGCCAAAGCTTGTATCAAATATTGTATTTGAGACAAAGGTATCCCCAATTTTTCTGGCAACAATAAATCACTGATTAATTCTTTATGAAAAATTCATGTTATATTAATAATGATTCCATAAACACTTACCAGCAGCAATAGTACATTTGTTATGATTAATGCCATTATTTAGGTAATCGATTGTAAGCTTACAAAAATCAACTACAACTGAAATTACAAAAACCATTAAGACAAGTTATTGTTAATGTTGATAATTTATTTGTATTAATAAATGCATTTAAATGAAAATTACAAAATCTATTACACACAAAACATTACAAAATTTATTTAGAAAACTACTCCTGGCATATTTTTTAAATTAATGTTATCTGTTGATCATATTCCCAGTCTTAAAACCGAAGGTCAATATTTTGAGAAATAAGTAAACGAATTCAGCAAACTTTATACTATTTAAAAACTTGTGTAGTTTTGTAAAAACATAATTTTCAAGGAAAATTTTACCTTGCGTGGATTGTTCATATAAGACCTTCAAATGTTCTTTGTGAAGCTCACTCAGAAAAATAATCATCTTTTATAATAAACATTGATATTTTAATATCAAATCAACGCCCAAGTTAAACTTAAAACAATTCTTGGTTAGTGATGATATTTGTTTATCCCTAATGGGAGAGGCAAAGGACTTTAGTCCATACAGCCAAATTCTTGGTTAATGTAATACTTAATAAAAAATATTTTTTTTTGTAAATGTTTTTACAGTTCTGGATACGAGTCCTTTTGAGCCTAATAGTTAATACATTTGTTACTGATTTGCCAATGATACTACCCAGTGCTACCATCACCAATAAAGAGTCAATTCTGCAATTCGTTAAAAAAAAAACTCTGTACTGATTTTTTTCCAAAGTGCACAAAATAGTGTAATTTATGTATGGGTACGTGTGTGTTGTATTAAGATATTAATTCATAATTAATGATTTCTTGTCTTATAACAAAAGAGTTCAGATTCATGTTCTCGAAAATCGATTACAATGGACTGATCAAGTTGAAGTTTAACTGTTTCATAAAAAAATAATAGTGTATCTAAAATTTTTAAAATCAAAAAGCAATTTGTGCAGTCGTTTCATTTTTTAAATAAAATTTTAAATTTAAAACTTTAATAATAAATTTTTATTTAATAGTAAATTCTTATCGCATAAGATTTCAGGAAGCGTTAAGCTTGCAACATTTTAAGCCAACATTGCAAGGTACAAATTGAAAGAACTGTCATCTACTGCTGTTCTTTTTGACATCGTTCATATTTCTTCGATTTACATTTTTACTATCAAAAACAGTTTTTTAGGGTGTCGTACATTGTTATGATTGCAAAACCAGCATCACCATCATGGCTTTAAAAAAAGTTAAAGGAAATTTCGAGAGGATGTTTGATAAAAACTTGACCGATTTAGTTCGCGGAATAAGAAATAACAAAGATAATGAGGTAGTATTTGCGGATTTATCTAATTAGATTAAAAAAAATATAATTTTAGTACGGAAATAGAACAAATTTCTTAATTCATGAATTAAAAATTTGCAGGCAAAATATATAGCTCAGTGCATGGAAGAAATTAAAGTAGAACTAAGGCAAGATAACATCGGCGTGAAAGCTAATGCTGTCGCTAAACTGACGTATGTAAGTAAATAATTTAAAATGTATAACATATCTTCTTAAAATTTATCACCTCAGTTTTCATTGAGAGCACATAAGCTTATGTGATATTTTTATAATTAAGGTAACTTTTTTAACTTAAAAATGTAAATGTTATTTACCATTTTTAGCTACAAATGTTGGGATACGATATTTCATGGGCAATCTTTAACATTATTGAAGTTATGAGTTCAAATAAGTTTACATATAAACGTATTGGATATTTAGCAGCCAGTCAGTCATTCCATGCAGATTCTGAATTACTTATGCTGACAACAAACATGATCAGAAAAGATCTTAATGCGCAAAACCAATATGAAGCAGGTCTGGCACTTAGTGGATTAAGTTGTTTTATTTCACAAGACTTGGCAAGAGATTTGGCAAATGATATTATGACATTAGTAAGTAAAATAAGCAATTACTATTTTTAAGAGAATTATTCTGTTTTCTTATGTGTTCTATTTGTATGTATAAAAATTAAATTAATTTATTATATATTTATTTTTAATTTTTTTTAATTTTTTTTAATTTTAGTTAATAGTTATTTAAAGTCAAAATAAGTACTGTTTGTCTCTTCTTTTGATTTTAATTCTTCTTCTTAAAGTACCTCTCTGTTACTGGAAGTTGGTTGGAGGTTAGTTTTAATATACTTGTTTGACTATAATTCATACTTCTATTACTTTCAAATTATTAAAATAAAAATGTTGGTATTGCTTAAATAAGTAAACCGAACTCAAGAATGCTATAAACACACTTTTATTTAGTTATGGTGGACTACAGATGTCCCTTGTTTTATCTGAAAAAAAAAAATTAATTATTATGAATATTTAAAAACTAAAAAAAAGTATGTAGTGACAAAATATTAATTTTCTTTAGATGAGCTCAACTAAACCATATCTGAGAATGAAAGCAGTACTTATGATGTACAAGGTATTTTTAAGGTACCCAGAGGCACTTAGGCCAGCATTTCCAAAATTAAAAGAAAAGTTGGAAGATCCTGATCCGGGTATGTACTAAATGTTTTATAATTGCTATTTCTCAGAGATATAATCCAACTAAAATATTTTATTTTATCTCAATATTTATCTGAAAATTAATGTTATACATAAAATAATTACTGACATGAGACTGTAGCTATTTTTATGGCCGTCAGTCCAAAAGTTAGAGACCAGCATTCTTAAATAATTTATTCAATTTGCAGATCAATAATTAATTTAGTATATAGAAGTTATGTATTGAAATCACAATACTAATGAAACTTTACTCTGAGAGTTTAGAGTATTCATATAAAATTTTGTGTAATTAGCTATAGAGATGTTCTCTATAGTTGTTCTATATACCTGAACAATTCAAGAAAACAGAATTCTCTACCAAAATATTTTTGTTCATCCTTTAACATCTGGATGAACTGAATGAACTTGATTAGATTGTGATACTAACATAAACAGTACATTAAATTATGAACAATCAGATAATCTAGATGTAATTGGTTTATAATGTGTACAAGTACTCCTCTTTTAACTAAAAACTTAGGAGTTGGATTATTAACATGCTTAGATATTAAATTTTTTGAAGAAACTAGCTCTGTTGAACCTGCTACTGATTTAATAAAACATTGTCATTACTTGCCAATAGACATTCACTGCTGAATGTATGCCTCCGTCAGATATCCCCACACTAATCCATCCAGCACTACATTCTTTTTAACAGCTTATGAATACTGCAACATGGTAAGTTTTCCTGAAATCCTAGAGTAAGTTGCAGGAACAAAATGTTCTCTGTAACAAATTTTTAAAACAGGAATAATACCTAATGTCCCAAATTTTATTTTATTATAGGTGTGCAGTCAGCTGCAGTTAATGTGGTTTGTGAATTAGCGAGGAAGAATCCAAAAAATTATTTGTCCTTGGCGCCAGTGTTTTTTAAATTAATGACGACTTCTACAAATAACTGGATGCTCATCAAAATAATCAAACTGGTATATATCTATAAAATATATAAAACACAAGTCTTACAGAAGTGCCGCCTTCTTACTTCTAACTAATGAATTTCTATGTTCATCTATATTATAATATACAGGAAGACATGGAGAATACTATATACCATTTAATTACTATGTTATATTAAAGTAATTAATTCTCCACAGTTTGGTTTAATGACACAATATGAACCAGATATTGGAAGAAAAATAACACAAAGCCTCATTGATCTAATTTGCAGGTACCACTTGTGAAACTTTATACAAGTTTACAAGTTGCTAGAATCGTTCACCATTTCTCACCAGTTTAAATTTCGAAAGAGTTTCATCAAACACAATTTTATGCTTACAGATCTGGTTTATATAAAATTTGCAAGTCACATATTACTATTGGTATGACAACTAAAATCATTATCTCTCCAGTTGCTTAATTTTATATAACATAACAACTTGACTGTTAATAATGAAATAATCAACCAAACTTGGACATATTTTTTTTTGACAGACAAAGGATTGGTGATAAGTTAAAAAAAAATTATGAATGTTTTACGTTTTATAAACTTTTTTACTAAATATAATACTCTAAATAAAATTTGCAAATTTTTTATTGATCGTAATTCACAAAATGATTTACACACAACAAACACAAAATTGGCATGTTTCACATTTTTATATATTTTGCTGCTAACAGACATACAATAAATTCTACAAAAGACCCTCCACATATCAAATAGTGAATCAGATACCAGTCTCTATGATCCCTCATATTTATGCTGTTTCACATAAGCTAGTTTAGCGTCATTGTGTTTGTTCCAGTTTGGTGCCTTAACCCCATTAGAGCCCCGACTTGGCAAGAAACTGATAGAACCATTAACTAATTTAATACATAGGTGAGTTTAAAGTGTAGAAGGAATTAGTAAAACCTTTTTTAAATATCTTGTCTGTCTCAATGGGGTAAAGGGAATGCAGGGCTTTAGAATAGCTATTATACAGGATAGGTTGCTTATATAGCTTCTTCCCAATTTTGTTTTATAAATCTTATTAATGTAAATACATGGTCTAGTGTCATTTTAAATGCTTGTAGTAACGGCAAAATGCTGGGGGTAGTTGGCACAGGTGCATTATTATTTTTTTTTAAAAAAACTAAAACACTTGTAGTTACTTTCATATTTAATTCATGTCTGAATTTTGAAATGATGATATTAATATTTACATTGTGTTTACTGGTAACTGGTGGTAGGTCTTTGTAACCAGCTATCGTCTTTGTACCTATCACAGCAGTTTCTGATTCCGCCATCTGTTAGTTACAAAGTGTGAGAATGTTACTGTGTTCCAATTTGAAAGACATTTTAATTAGTGAATAAGTTCAAGTGAAAATACTTGGGTGACGTTAATTACCAAACTCGTATTGTATGCCAAAATAACGAGCACAGTTTGATACAATATATACTATTATAACTAGTGCTACATTGTTATCGATGTATCACTTAGTCTTTTTTTTTTTTAATGCAGGGGGAATCCTCACTTAAAGTCTGGTGACGTTCAGTTTGTCTACGTTTTCTCACAAATAAGTCTGTAAATAGTAGCTTGGTAGTAAATTAATATTTATCATAATTCTAACTATTTGTCCCTACAAACGAAAAAAGTAGAATGCAATATAGAAAAGTATTAAAATTAAGTTTATGCATCAAAATTTTTAATTGTGTAACAAAAATAATCAAATTAAGATAAATGATACATCCTATAAACTAAATGGTCATGTTATTCAAATAACACAAAATTCAACACCACACTATTAAACAATTTGTCTTCACATATTAATTTGGATACCAAAGGCATGTTGTGGCGCAGGGGCTGTAGGTATGTTTTTATTTTACAAAATAAAATCAACATCTGCAGTGAAAATACTATTTCATTTTCACATGGTGTTACCGGACAATTCGTCTGTAAGGATGGTGAAGTATGTTCGTCCAGAATACTCTGATTCTTATATGTTGTCAGTTGGAACTCAGCAATGCCGTTGTGGTACAGACTCACGATATGGAGGTAGAAGCTAGTTAAACGGGTTACAGAATACAATCTACTAACCAAACTTTATAAGATGTGGACCTAGAACATAACCAGAGACCTCCATATAAAAAAGCAAGTGTTTATCCACTGAGCCATGGAGGCAATTAAAGTATGAAATTCTTATTTGAAACCTTTGTTTAAAACAGCACATCAGCTATGTCACTGTTGTATGAATGCATTAACACAGTAATAGCTGTATTAATAAGCATCAGCAGTGGAATGCCAGGACATGCTGCTTCAGTGCAACTTTGTGTTCAAAAACTAAGAATACTCATTGAAGATAGTGATCAAAATCGTAAGTTAAAATTTGATTACTATGTGCATTACATACTTAAATATAAAACCTTTTAATGTACTTATTATGTGTAATGAATCATTAATAATTGCAGTGAAATATCTGGGACTGCTTGCAATGTCTAGAATACTCAAGTCACACCCAAAGTCAGTACAGGCACATAAGGATCTGGTTTTAGCCTGTTTAGATGATAAGGATGAATCAATTAGACTAAGAGCATTGGGTCTTTTATATGGAATGGTGAGTTCATTTTTTTCGTCATTTATCCCAGGGTAAGTAGGTATAGGTTAGCAAACAGGTAAACACCCTAATGCTTTTTTATCTACATTAAGCAAACACTAGACTAATATCTTGATATGCTACAAGTATGTTTAGGTAGGAAAAATGGTGGGGAGTGATGACAAAGTATGCTCGTGCTCTGGTTGTTAATGCAGTTGTGACGGCAGAATTACAATATGGAATTGATGGCTAGCTACACAGGTTCAAAAAAGCCATCATCATCACAACCAATGGACTTTCTTAACAAACAAACTATTGAGTTTTGGAAGTTTAGAACAAGTTATGGAACTTGATGCCCTAGTGTAACTATCCTTTACATTTAAATACTTGCATGGCTACTAAGCCATGAAGGCAGATAAATTTCACTAACGGATTACGGAATATTAGTTATTCTGATGCTTAGGAATTTATTCATAGTTTCCAATTAATTAAGGTTAAAAAGAATTATAATAGTTTTTATTTCTTTAGGTTTCTAAGAAAAATTTAATGGAAATAGTTAAGAAATTAATGGTTCATATGGAAAGAGCGGAAGGGACACTGTATCGTGATGAATTGCTAACTAGAATGATAGAAATTTGCTCTCAGAATAATTATCAACATGTCGTAGATTTTGAGTGGTATGTCACTGTGTTGGCTGAGCTCACCGAAATGGAAACAAGTGCAAAACATGGTAATTTAATTATTTATGACTTATATATTTAACACATTTTAAATGTTATATATGTATATATTTATTTACATACCTTCATTTATTAATATCATATTTTAAGTTATTTACTGGTGGTAGATCTCTTTTACTGAAGAGTGTTTATGTAAGTACCACCGCAGCACCTATTTCTTTCGTCAAATGGTACTGTGCAAACATTACTGTGTTCCACTTTGAAGGGTGCCATATGCTTGTAAACATGAACAAGATTGAAAGGAAGTTAAATTAATTTTTTTATTAAAATTTGTAGATTAATATTTACATTGTTAAAGGATCTACAATATCTTTTTAATTAAAAATTTAATAAAATGTGTAGGAATTTCATCCCCTAAGCAAAGTTGGAATACCCTTTTTCTTCATTATAAATGTTAGGTGTTTATTTTTCATATATCCTTTCATTGCTATAAAACATTCACACATTTTTTTTATATAAGTACGTTATATCCCTCGATTAGAAAGAGTTCATGTCGACTACCGATTTGATGATCAGGCTAAATGGCTTTTCTTGGAATAAGCCAGTGTCTAATAATATGTCTTCGTAGGGTGCGTACTTGCGCAGCAACTAACAGAAGTGGGTGCTCGAGTAGCGGGAGTGCGAGCGTTCGCAGCACGCGAATGCGCATCTCTGTGCGCACGCGCCGCTGCGACTCCTCCCGGCCCCGCCTCTCGCGAGGTGTTGTACGCCGCTGCTTACGTGCTTGCAGAATACAGCACGTAAGTAATATATAGAAAAAGATGTATTCACAGAATTTACTAAATAGGTTAACATCGGTAATCAAAATCGCTGATTCAATCATTGTGCACGCAATTTAGACTCAGGATGACATGTGATGTCAAACTACTTTGTTTAATATTGTTATATATATATATACTTGACAATTTCTGCTCTGTTCGACTGATCAAGGCATGTAATATAATAATAAACAGCTTGCTTAATTTTCTCATTGATTGATCTCGGGGCTTCGTCTCACAAAGAAAGAGAAGATAAAGTGAGTCATCTAGTCACCTCCTACCCACCGATGAGCTTGTAGATAACACTTTGTTTACGAAAACTATTGTTCTTGAAACATTACAGTTTTCTTATAACATTTTTCTTCACCAGATAAAGACATGTAGATGACAATAATTATTATGGTAATTTTGTTTGTGTGTTATTTATTTATTAATGTAATATTTGTTATCAATTAATATACGATAGCGAGGAGAGCGTAATGCGTGAGTCCATATCGCCATTACTGTCGTGCGCGGGTGTGAGCGGTGCGCACATGCGTGCGCGCGCTGTTTGCGTGCACGCCGCTCTCAAGCTCTGTGCACGACTGCTCCTCAACTACGAGCGTCGGAACGATCTGCAAACATCTCTCGAAGTATGTACCGTTTGCGAAGGCCAACTGATATCTTCATCATTCAGTTTTAATAAAATTGTTGAGTTACAGGTTTACTAATACTTTAGAAGATATTCATTGTTAAAATAAGCTATTTAAAATAGTGATAATATATATAATATTTAGAGACAAATTTATTTAATCTGATCGATTTTTGCATGTTTTGTGAATAATAATGTATTTATATTTTCTATCACACATGTAATAAAATATTAGAGCGGGTTACCTATAACTTTTTTAACTAATAGCAAATGGTAATCAACAATTTAAAACTAAAAATCATAATAGGTGATACGGGAGACATTGTCTGGACTGCGACCATTGCTGTGCAGTGATGACATGGAGGTGCAAGAACGCGCGCACAATGCCAGTGCCCTGCTAATCCTCGTCCTCAACCGCCTTCACCCCGAGGATCCGGCACTACAAGCGGACGGATTGGTTATGCCATTAGCAAATTCAGTTTCTGTCGGTGATCGAATTGGCACCCTAGTCGAACATGAGCACAGGTGAGTTATTAATAGTACTAAATAATACATTCAATATAATTTTAAACATTTTCTCTTCCTCCTTTACATTACATTGTGGTAAGTTTTAAGTTAATGTAAATAAAAAATTATTCGATTACAGTGAAAATGTTAGCATGTTATTTTGTTTGTAGCAATGGTCTAGAGAATGATATAAATGAAGATTTTACTAATAAAGAACAGAAATTCCAAGCGTTTAGTGGCGGTTTAATTGAAGAACTTGCTTGTCTATTTGAAGGCGAATTGAAACCAGTAGCACCTAAAGCACAGAAGAAGGTACCCATGCCGCCCGAGTAAGTAATTTAACATTTGTGTTCATAATCGGTGCGTTTATTACTTTGCAGTACATTACGCTTAATTTCATTTGTAACTTTATTAGTGGCTTGATACAGTTCTATAAAAATTAATTTATTAATATACTGTTGTGTTAAATTCGCACTATTAGCATCAGTCATGAAATAGTGTTTTTTTTTTTTTTTTTTTAAGATAAAAGATTTTTTTTTTATTAAAACACGTACAGAGGTAATAGCAGAGAAAAATTAAAATGAATAAAGGCGAAAAGGGCCCATTAT
>DWLS01006313.1:0-11773 GCA_018246255.1 Pachliopta kotzebuea | reverse complement strand
ACACACACTTGACTAAATCATAATTAATGCAAAATTGACAGTAATAGTATCGCTAACGCTGGTCTGTAACACTAACACCTTCCCAACCCTCGCCACGCGCACAAATTAGCACATACATATGAGATAGAACTCCCCTTACCAAATGTAGATCACGACAAAGCTCCCAAAACACGACACAGAAATTTACCCCTTACTGCCTTGCAATGAAGCTGAAAATCGAATAAATACAAATATAGAATCGCAAAAGGGGTTTGTGTTGACGTTGTCTCAGGGGTTGTTTCATTCAGTACGTTCAGCGAGCTCGTTGGGGACGGACGCGTTTTTACATTTCTCACCTCCCCACTGAAGTTTCAGGGGCGCGATCTACATTACGTTAAACGATAACCAGTGTTCTTGTGTTATAAAGTGAAGTTATTATATTAAGTAAAAAACTTAAACTTCATCTTAAAATCTAAGACTTTTCAGTGTTGACTTTTGTGTATATATTTACCGGTGTTTCAAAATAAGGTAAGTTTCAATAAGTTTTTAATTATTCTGTATATTGGTAATCGTATTTGTTGTAATTAATATATTTACTTACATAACTGCTCTAATTAGGAAGACTACTAGTAATTTTCAACTCATATTTGTTCTTCTATTCAGACGCAAAACTTAAATCCCGGAATATTATTCTTCTTATACTGCCTATCTATTACTAGAGGTTGAATGACTGAATAATGACAGTGGGTTTTAAAAAAAATAAGCTATGAAGCCTATTTTACAGATGGTAACTGACACTTTGATCTTAGTAAGAAAGATAATCTTCGTTGATATATATTTTTCAAAACGTGGTAAAAAAAAAAAATTTCTACCTCCAAATAGCAATGTGAACATTACTGTGTTCGGGTTTGAAGGGTACTGTATGCTAGTGAAATTACTGTGTTAACGAGACTTTGTCTCAAGGCGACGAGCGCAATTTGGTGCTCTGTATACCAACTTAACCAGTGATGGGTTGTTGTGGGCAAGCGTATCACTCACCATCACGTGAAGACCTTGCTCGTCATGAACGTCACTTTAATTACTATAACATGTTTATACTATTTATTGTAATATAAACAATATTTAAATATAAATTCAGCAAAGAAATAATAGCTAGTAACCTGCTACAAACTAGGTAGAACAACTGTGTATTAAGAAATAAGTGAAAGTTATATTCCCACTACTGGGACTCTGTCTAGACCTCCGCTGGGTCATAAAGATTGAAAGGCTATAACTATGCTATCAATAAACAATTAAATATAATCAAATTTCCTGGGATGTAAGAGATCCCACAGAAAAACTCATGCAACTTAACCCAACCTTACCTGCTTTTGGTACAGTTTGGCTCCCCACTGGAAGGAGATGGCCCAAATCTCTCCACTATTGGCGGAAGCCTATGACCAGCTATCTTCTGATGATGAACAAATTCCTTATAACAAAGACACTTTTAAAAGCGTGAAAATTTGAAAAATGTAGCTGAAATTATTAAACAACTTTCGCGTTAATATTAAAACGAGCCATTAACTTCTGAAAGTTATAACACAATTTCAGCTGCTGAGGGTCCACGTTCAAACTATACTGAATAAATTTTCAGAATTTAATGACTATACTTAAATTAAAAAGAAAAACTTACTTATCTAGTCCATTAAAAGATAAAGAGTGTATATTTATTAACAATAGTATGATTAGTTTTAGAAGAAATTGAATTCCTCGATCTGAACATAAATGTGTTCCGGTTTGAATGGTGCTGTATGCTAGTGAAATTACTAGGGTAAGGAAACAACATGTGTCACGACGACGAGCGCAATGTGGTGCTGTGTATACCATCTTATTAAGCGTTATTATGGGCAAGCGTACCATTTACCATCAGGTGAACTCCTTACACGTCTCGTCCCGTGACAGAATAAAAATTATAAAGACTACGTCCTATAGATCTCATCACCTTGAAATGATTGATAAAACTTGTTACTATAGTAATAATTTTTCTTTTTGACTATTCCAAGTGTATAGTAAGTCTAAGAACGATTTTTTTATATATATAAGTAATAATAATTCAGTATATTCGTTATTTTCTATATCTATGGGGGTGTAAGGAATCCCACACAACACCTCACGAGATTCGTGGTGTAGCCTGCTAATCAACAAACGAAGGTCTGGCTCTCCACCAACCTGCACAGGGCCAGAGTGGTGGAAAACCCATCTCCCAATCATAGAGGGAAGCTGATGAAGAAAGTTATTTTCTATAAGTATTAGAAGAGTAAATTGAAAATTCTTTTTTCAAATTACTTCTTCGGAAACTAGAATGTCTTAGAAGTACACTTAAAATGTTTGAAGCATAATTTCAGACTTATCAAATATTGAAAAAGCTCTATAGCTTTTAGTTAAATTTTATTCGATGCGTTGAATCGAGACGTTCACTCTATAGTAAGTGATACGCTTGTCAATAATAACGTAGCGCTGGTTAAGCTTCGCACTCATCACCTTGACATATAAGATGTAATCTCGTTACTTCAGTAACTTTACTAGGTAGGATTCTTTCAAACTGGAACACAGTAATATTTGTAGGTTGTAATAGTAGCGGCAGCGGTACCAAGATGGCAATACATACTTAACTTCAGTATAATATAGGATTCTAACAATAAAGGCTTCGATGGTATACTAAGATATAAGACTTTCGCTTCGAGAAATATGTATCCAGGATAGACATTAGTTTGTACCGGAAATGGCTATTTACCAGATTTCTCTTTAAAGAAACTCCCCTGGGCACCGTTCTGGCTACTTCAGTTGGCTTCGGGAAAGTATCCAAATTTCTCCACAAAAAGAAAAGTCACTAAATAGCTGTTTCTGTTTCTAAGTAAGTCTTTACTTAACGCAGTATCTAACCACTTGCTTTAACACAAACTTCAGTTCGATTCTAAAGCCTTTTTTTAGATGATGAGATGGGCAAGACGGTGATGGTAAGTGATACGCTTAACCATAATAACGTGCTGTTAGTTAAGGTCGTATACACAGCAACATATAGCGCTCGCCTTGATATAAGGTGTTAAGTCCCGTTACCAGTAATATTTCTAGCTACAACACCCTTCCAACCGGAACACAGTAATGTTTACTTGCATAACAACGCTGCGCTGGTTAAGATGGTATACACAGCACCACATTGCGCTCGTCGCTTTACATTGTATCAAGTCTCGTTACCCCAGTAATTTCACTAGCTACGGCACCTTTCAAACTATTAAGCAGTAATGTTTGCCGGCTGCAATAGGAGCTACGGTGGTACCTACCTAGACGGTCTGTAGCAACAGAGACATGTAAAGATATAAGAAGATAGACTATATTAGGATATGCTACATATTTTTTTTATATAATTAGTAGATCTTAACAGACTATTGAATAGAAAAACTCGGAAGTTAATTCTACGTTATTGTTTTATTTAATTTAACCTTTATGAAATTTTCAAAAGATATACTGCTTTTAAAGATAAGTTATAATTGTATTGGATTTCCTAGCTTAGGACCTATTTAGTCACTAATCTAGCAAGGGTTTTATTATATATACTGGCTGTAAGGTCTATGTTGCTACAGACTGTCTAGGTGGGTACCACCGCAGCTCCTGTTGCAGCCAACTTTACTGTGTTCCGGTTTAAAGGGTGCTGTATGAGACTTAACATGTTAGGTCTTGTAGCGACAAGCGCAAAGTGGTGCTGTGTATACCATCTTAACCAGCGCTATTTTATAGGCAAGTGTATCTATCACTTGTGATTAAAGCTTTGCTTGTAGAATAAAAAAATATTAATTTTGATTTTAGTATATTAAATTTGTATATAGTTGAATGATGTTTTTTTAATTTCAGTACAAAATTATTTTTTTTTTTAAAATATCGTGTTATGACGTAATCGTATATTAACGAGGGAGAGCCGTTGAAATAATTCAAACACCTCGCCGCCCTAACGAATCATCAGCTAATCTAATGAAATCCAAACTGAATTACAACGAAATAGCTGATGAGAACAAAGAGTGCTGCGATAACACGGGCATCTGGACTCATCAGGGCCTTAATTAGCAGGATAACGGCACTTGGTATGCCGTCATCCGCCGTCGGTTTCAGATTAAAGCCTGTAAAATCTCCAATTCAAATAGCGCGACGGAATTCAAATGAACTGGTGGCCCTTACCAACGGACTCCAAAAAAATATTATTATCTGTAAAACAAAAACTTTTTTTACAAATGACGAGCATGACACCTAATTATAAGTGTTGATGTAGTATAGTGATACGATTGCTCATAACAACGTGCCACTAGTTAACATTGTATACATAGCGCTATATTGCGCACTTCGCCTTGAAACATAAGATGTTAAATCTCGTTACCACAGTAACTTCACTAGTATACAGGTCCCTTCAAACCGGAACACAGTAATACTTGCATATTACTATTGCAAATGTAGCTGTGGTGGTACTTACCTAGATGGTCTCCAGTAACAGTAACCTATCAGTAGTTGCCTCTGTTTCTGGACATTACTTTATTAACCATCTAGTCCAGGGTTCGATATGATACCAAAAAAAATCTTTCCAATATGAGCGAGCTTTTTTCACTATCAGCTTTACCACTTTCATCTTATCGCTAGATAAACTATTTAATACTTTACTGATTAAAAGTTTTTTTGTCTCTTTCCGTTTACTGGTGGTAGGTCTCTGTTGCAGGAGACCGTCTAGGAAGGTACGACCGCAGCTCCTATTTCTACCGCCAAATAGTAATGTGCAAACATTACTGTGTTCCAGTATAAAAGGTGATGTGTGCTAGTGTAATTACTGGGGTAACGAGACAACACCTTACGTCTAGAGCGCAGTGTAGCGCTGTATATACTATCTTAACAAGCGATGTTATGGGCAAGCTCATCACTTACTATCAGGTGAACACTTTGCTCGTTTCACTGCTTTGTAGAATAATAAATAATAAGTTATCACTTTTAATCCATTTTTTTCTTTTAGGCTTTGTTTTAATATATGAAAGAACACACATTATTACTGCATCTTATTTTGGTACAATATTTTTAAGTCTGTTTACTTACCAAAAAAGGTTTATTGTGATAAATCTTAAAGAGTGATGGTAAGGCCTCTGTTGTTAGTGACCGTTAAGGTACCACCACAGCTCCTATTGCAGCCGACTACATACGTCATTTGAAGGAAGCAAGTAGCTAGTTAAATTAGTACTGCAACGATATTTAACTTTATATGTCTTATGCTGTATACTATCTTAACTATTCCGCTATTTTGTTATGTTCAAGTATATCACTTATAATAAGGTGATAGTTCAGCTTGTTTCGTAGCTTAAAAAAATATCTCTCGTATTTGTTTAAGCTTGTGTGCGGTGGTAGGGGACGGGCGCCACACCGTCCAGAATTACGTCCGACGGTGGAATTTAAAGCGAAAACTTGGTGCCGGATCGCTGGTGAGCGTCTTCGTGAGAGATTTATTTCGGTTTTTGCATCCCCCACCCCCTCCACCTACCCTCCACAACTCGTTTGTACGTCGGTCCGTCCCGCAGACAATCTGCGCCGCTGATTGCCTGAATAAAATCAAGAACGAATCTGAATAACAAAAGGGATTTTTAAGAGAGCTTTGATGTGGTAGCATTTTCGGTGTATTAGCATTTATATTATTTACACTTTGAATTGTAAAGTGAGTGCTATTACAGAAGAGTTCTAATTCTCTCTCTTTTTTTTCTATGTTGATAACTTCAAAGGGATTTTTAGATTATAAGCTCTGTTAAGCTAACTGAACAAACAAAGCTTAAAGAATTATACTTCTATATTTTATACTTCGAAAGAAATTCTGATATTTATTAAAGATACTGGTGGTAGGTGGTAGGTACCACTGCAGAGACCATTCCTGCTGACAAACATGACTGTGTTCGAGTTTGAACGGTGCTGCATGGTAATATAATAACTGGGGTAACGAGACTTAACACCTTACGTCTCAAAGCGATGAAGGCACTGTAGTGCAGTGTATACCATCTTAACCAGCGCCTCAATGTTATGGGTAAGTGTATCACTTACTTTCAAGTGAACGTCTCGCATGTCTAGTCAGCTGAAAAATAAAAATGTATATTTTAGTCAACTAAAATACACAATAAGGAGGTCCAGGTATCATTTACATATACACCGCATTACATTATCTTCATTAACAGACGTCTGTTAAGTCTCGTTACCCCAGTAATTTCACTAGCTACAACCATTTTGAAAGTACAACACAGTAATATATGCATACAACTGTTAAACAGTAAGTTGTTGTATCTACTCACTCACTAGTAAATAGTTTCAAAGCAGAGATTCGTAGTTAAGCGTCTATCAAACATATACAAATAAGGATTATGTTTAGACCGCGAAGTAAAGCGCGGTGTAACTTAGATTAACTATTAATTGAATAAGTTAGAACTAGATTACGTTTTTTGATATGAATAAAGAAGTCAACTATAATAATATATGTTTATATATACGGCTTTCGTTAGGATATGTACACCTTCTTCTAAGCAATATATGTTGACAGGTTAATGACCCAATAATGTTATCACCGGTATTTATCTCCAGCAGAAATACTAATAACCTCCAAGTTATACTTCTTCTTCGTCAGTATCACTCTTGACAGAGAGGTCGTAGTCATCACTTCAGGTGTTGTTAGTAAGCTTCTTTATGTATTCATGTAGTGATAACGAGCCATTGATTGCTGCTTTCGCCTCTTCAGTCCATTTAATAGACGATCTTTCTCATGGTCTGATTGAACCTTCAACCTTTCACTGAACTAGTCGCTCAATAGCCATCTCGCTGGTGAGTACACTAGCCATTACTAAAGATGATAAACGCTGGTTGATGCCGAGTTCTGGTAGTATAGACTCGTTGGTATTCAGTCTGCAATACTGTGAGCATTCTCCTACAGCATCACATTTCTAGGGAGTCTATCTTCTTCTTCTTGCAGGGTTCTGGTTTCTGCTGTATATTGGAACCCGGCGAAAACGAGGACCCCTACTAATTTTTTGTGTCATTACCAGCAGTATCTTTCCCTATATGTTAGTGAAATTACTGGGGTAACGAGACTTAACATTTTACGTATCAAGGCGACGAGCGGAATGTAATGCTGTGTATACTATCTTAAGTAACGCCATATTATGGGTTTCATCACTTACCATCAGGTTATCGTCTTGCTTATCTCCACGTCCGACGAAAAAAAATGTTAATACAGTAAATTAATATTGCTCACCAGTAAAAATTGTAGTTATTTTCCTTAAAGGTTTACTACATCTAAGTATAATACTAGATTGTAATTATAAAGTAAGCTCATCACCATTATCATCCGATAAACGCATACTGCTGGATTTAGGCCTTCCTCAAAAATTTCCGTTAGGTCTTACGCTGTCTGCATCCTGATATATATATTATACATATATACATATATATGTGAATATAAGTATATGTACATTTATTTATAAATATTTAATTATAAAGTATGCGCACAGATGTTTAATCCCTGGAACTGTATTTACTAACTTCCGGTAATTGTGAAAGTTTATAACTATAACTGACAATGCTTGAATGATTATTAAGTACTGTTTACCGGTTAAGTTATAACTTGTGCAGCCTGTTTTAACATGTTTCAATATTTAATTATTGTTAACGCTTTAAGTTTTAATATAGGTTAACATAGAACAGCCTCCTTTTTTATATTACGAGATGATTAAGACGTTCACCTGATGGTAAGTGATACGATTGCGATTGATTTTTAACATGTACACAGCACTACATTATGCACGTCGCTTTTAGATTGAAGTTTTAAGTATCGTTACCCCTGTAATTTCACAAGCATACAGATCCCTTTAAACCGGAACATAGTAATATTTATACATTACTATTTGGCGGTAAGAATAAGTACCAACCTAGACGGTCTCCAGCAACAGAGATCTACCACCAGTTAATACAGTACATTGCGCTCATCGTCTTGAGATATTGTTAAGTCTCGTTACTCTAGTAATTGTACTAGCATACAGCACTTTTTAAACACAAACACAGTAATATTTGTATAAAACTATTTGACGGTAGAAATAGGAGCTGCAGTGGTATCTACTTCGATGGTCTGTAGTAACGAAAACCTACCAAGAGGAGGGAAGAAACGGGAACATGTCCTCTCCCCCTTTAAGGGGAATGAATTAAAGACAAAACCGAAACCTACCAGAAAACCTTTATTCATTTTACTTATATGGTAAAGTCATCAAAGATCGTACAATCTTATAAAACCTTTCTAGTAATAAACTTAGTGATTGATTTATCATAAAAGTATCAATATAACACAATCATCATCATAATGTTGAAATCTGCATTACGCTTAAAGCTAGTTAGGTACATTAAGGAGTTTTTTAGTTTGATCACTTTTTTAAAACTGAATTTTTAATCCCTTTCACGTGTCCTCGTGTCCGTCATTTCGGGATTAAACTTCGTTAATTACCAAAGTTCGAGGCGATTATATGTGCGTGTGGGGTTCGAGTTTCGGGATTTTTCGGGGCGAAAGTTTTTCCGTGAAAAAAAAAATGTATGGGGGATATAACAAAATTTCGGTCCCGGATATTACATCTGAAGGGGTAGTTTTTCATGAATAACTACCGTCGCGACAACTTTTTTTTTATACGCCGATGAGCCGGGCTTTGACCTTGCTATCGATGTTCATACTGCAACACACGTCGCTCGTGGGGATATGAAATTTTAAATCTAATTACCGTAGTAATTTACTTTAAACCAATGAGGGTAAAATATACTCACTGTTTTTAATCAACAGGAAATCTAGGTAATCAATTGATTTCCGGCAATACAGACATATTACAACAAGGTTTTGGTTGATGATGCAGAAAAAATTATTCTTAAATATTCTACAAAGTGACGGAACATGCGAGACCTACACCGGGTGTTAAGTTATAAGCTATTGTGCTCATTTTCTTCAGACATAATATAGTCCCGTTATCCCAACAATTTCACTAGCTTACAGCACCTTTCAAACCGGTACACGGTAATATTTGTCGATTGCGGGAGCTGCGGTTGTATTTATCTAGTTGGTTTCCATCAACAGAGATCACAATTGAAACACGCCTTTTAAGTATTAATTGTAAGTTTAGTACAGTACAATATATATATTCCACTTTACTAATATATAGTATCATTTCATGAACACATAAAAAGGACGAAAACATTATTAAAAGTAAGAATAAAGGAATGGAACCCGTTTAAGTAATGTGGAAACTTATAGAGACGACCCTGAGTTTCAGTAAAGCCTAAAAATAGGCACTATCGCTCGAATAAACCCTAATAGCATTTATATAGAATAACAGTAAGAAAATCAGATAAATTATAATAACTATTCAAACTCTATAATAGTAAAGTTTTCTCATAGACCTACCGCTATAGCATTGTTATTTTTCCTTTCCTCAAGGTATAAGAGTATTCTGGGTAAATACTCATCACTATTGTCAGCTTCATTGTAGAGTATTAAATATATATTTAAGGGGTTTGTACTTAAGTTATTTTAAGGTCTCAATACAAAGCTATTTGTATATACGTGGTTTGGCTTTATTAGGGTTCAATATACGGAGCACGCAACGCCAACACTCCGTTAATCGCTTCCGCTCGAATGGCGTCCGGTTATTGATGACGTGTCAATTAATCTTGCTCAGATGTCCACGGACGCCAGGGAATTTGCTGGACCACGGCAGAGGCCGTCGGTAGTAAACTTTCAAAGTTAAATTCGGTTACTCACTACACCATTACTTTACTGGACAAATGTTTTTCACTAGTCGATGCTTTTGTCATTTGATTAATTTTTACTATCATGTGACTATCTCCTTTTACCACTTCCTCCTTGAAGGTCGGCAGCGCAGCCACGACCCTGCGGGTATTGCGACTGTGTATGGTCGTCAGTAATCACATTACTGTTCGCTCGTTTGCCCACTACACATATAAAAAAAACTATCACTGAGTAGTCGGTACTTGTTGTAGGTCTTTGTTGTCGGAGACCGTGTAGGTAACTACCGCCACAGCTTCTATTGCACCCGGCAAATAGTTCTATGGGAACATTAATGTTCCGGTTTGAAAGCTGCTGTATGTTAGTGAAATTACTATAGTAGCGAGACTTAACATATTCTCAAAGCGACGAGAGCAATGTGGCGCTGAGTATACTATCTTAACTAGCGTCACTATATTATGGGCAAGTGTATCACTAACCATAAGATTAAGGCTTTGACAGTCCCGTTGACTTGTGGCACAAACAAATAACTTATTTTCATGACTTTCGTAGTAATATTTTACTACATTAACTACTTTTTATTAACATATGAATCAACTGTAGTTGTAAAGTGTTTACATCTATAATATTATTATGTTGCTTACTTACTTTATCTAGAATAAGTATTTTGTTACCTCTGTTGACAATATATGAAATGTAGTACCAAAAACTTAAGTTAAAATGTAGCTTTAAACTTATTTAAAAGATTGAAAACTTTGCTGTTAACTTGAACTCACATATGAGTATACTATTCGATAGATGTCCTTTGAAGAGTTATATATGATTATGTATTGTTCTGACAAACCTATGCGCGGTTGAATCAGAAATGAGGAAATCCGTAGAAGAACTAAGGTCACCAACATAGCCTTAAGGATTGCCAGATTTAATTAGCAATGGGCTGGGTACATTTCTCGAAGGACTGAGAGCCGATGGGACAGTAAGGTCCTAGAGTGGCGGCCGCCATATAAGGTGGACCGACCGATTTTTGGGAGAGGCCAATAATCAGCGATTTCCATAACATTCATAAATCATCGTCTGTGTTATTTATTTCAAAATAGAAATACTTTCTCATCTGATTAATATTAATGCAAAATTATAAAGATGTCTTCACAATTTGGTGTGGAGGTTTAATTTTAAAGGTCAAGTCAGCGTCGGCGTCTTTGCGGCGCCTCGCTTCTGGATTTACGCCGGTATTTGCATATCCCTCTTGTTCTCGAAATATTCATGTGACAAACCGACGGTGCTTATTGACTTATTATAATCAGGTACCGAGCTCAGTCAGGAGCGAATTTGATAAAGAAATCCATAAGATTTATATTTATTTGAAGATTCTTTGATACTTAAGGCAAAGTATACGGGAGTATGAAGCATTTAAAACAATTATTGATAACACAGTTTATTCGTCACTAATATATTCGTTCTTTGATTTATTTTAAATCATATATAATCCTTTCTCTGTATACAGTTATAACTTAATGAAGTGACTTGTGCAAAATCTTATTACAAAGAATGTGCTAGTTGTCTGTACTTATACTTTCGACAACAGTACATCAGCTTTGTTGACTCAACCTTTGTCATATTATCCTATCAAATTTGAAATATATTTGTAAATATACGGGTGTAAAGAATCCTAGAAATCAATTAACGGAACCCCAGCCACTCTCACCTGCTATTGAACACTTCTTCTCTATTATATTCTTTGAACACTTCTTCACACACTTCTGATTATGTCCACTCTTCCGTCTCTAGGTACTCTTCTCTAAGGTTCTAAAGTACTCTTCTCTGGATTGCGCTGCCTTTCGAAATCAGAACAGTTACCATCTTTAAATAAAAAGTCCGGAAACTTCTTCTAAATTAAGAAATCGAGTCCTCACAAATAAATAAATATTTACGTATCGACATACTTATGTATACATTCTGTTATTTATTATAAGTATGAAT
>DWLS01006312.1:0-11773 GCA_018246255.1 Pachliopta kotzebuea | reverse complement strand
CGGTGCAGGTGCGCCGCGTGCTCCGCCGGCAGGGCCGCTGGCCCCGCGAGGGCTCCGTCGTCAGGCTCAAGCTGCCGCTGGAGGCGGTCGAGTGCTCCGGACGTTACGAAGTGCCGTTGCAGAACAGAAAGAACTATATCGTGTTCGCGGAGCGGCGCGGGCACGCGGCCGTCGCGCTCGGCCCGCCGCTGCGCCGCACCGCCAAGCTCCTGCGGAGGATACGAGCCGTCTACAAGCCGGGATACTGTGAGTGTTCAATTTCTATCGCCTCCCACACACATCCCTCCACACACCATACATCCCTTAAAACCTTTCACAGTTCAATCCTGAAAGTTTTCAACAGCCGAACAAACGTCTCAACTTCTATCTACTCTATACGTGCATGTATAAATTTATGCTTTATTTAAACAACATAACAACTGTTTGAAATCTATTTTCACACTCTGAAAAAAAAACTAAGTATTACAGTAAAAGATCACAAATCAAACAGTAGCGGCGCTAAACGTGAATTTTCATCAACATACAAACACAATAGGAGAGCGGTGTCCGAGTGCTCTGTTGTTGTATGTTCAATGCGCCAATAAATTTAACTGCTAACAAATATGCAAGCGGCAGGTGCATCGGTAGAACAAGTAGCTATTACGAGTCCATTTTAGGCGCAAGAGTAAATAGTGGGCGCAAGGCGCGGTCAGTGTAGCACGACGCGCTGAGCGTGCTAGTGAGTCTCATTTATGCACCCTTATTAACGGTCAGGTGGGCGAGGGTCTCTGAGGTATCACTGAACAAATACACAAACGATCGAAAATCATAAAGTTTTACAACCGCTTCGATAATTTTAAAGCTGCAATGTAATATTGTGCTAGTTGAAACTACTTCCGCTCCAACACACTCGCAATCTACGTTCAATTAAAATCAACAACAATAATTATCAATATCGATAAAAAAAAATTAAATATTGTCGTTGATTATTTTTCTAATACTACATTTAAATCTGAAACTGGTAATGGAATTAGAAAAATACACTGTTCATAGGCACAGAGATATGACGATATCCGCAGCAGCTAAATGACGCGAGTTCAACATTGCAATAGAATCTCCGCCGTGTTTACAAATATAAAATCTAAACTTGATACATTTGTAGATTAGCGGTAAGTCTTAGATT
The DNA here is from genome assembly GCA_018246255.1 of Pachliopta kotzebuea. NCBI lineage: Eukaryota > Metazoa > Arthropoda > Insecta > Lepidoptera > Papilionidae > Pachliopta > Pachliopta kotzebuea. Next base: position 10,611 of record DWLS01006312.1, on the reverse strand, counting down.
ATCTGAATCGTTGTATAGAGCCTTTTGAGTCAGCGCAAGTCCGGAAATATCTCGGCAAGTGCCAAAAAAACTATACTCGAGCGTTCACGTAAGAGATCGCGGCGCAGCATCCGACGGACGGGCACGGACAGGTCGCAACTAGAGCGTGCGATGACGTCACCTCCATTGAAGTGTCGCCTGTCGCTAATGGCACCGGTGGATATTGGCTATCAGCTCGGATTCGCGAGGTTATCTGTTCGATGCGAAAAAATTCGCGAACGATCCGCACTCGTTCTAACTCACCATCTCCCTGGTGTCTAATCAATCAAATGAACATTCACAACGATATCGTAAAGGTCACCGCCGCTAATGATGTTTATTTGAGAAGTCATCAAATGAAAAAGAATTAACGATAAATAAGGTTTACTTAACACAATATTTTTTATCATATTAGCTAATTCAACAACTACCTTTGATTAAGTTGCATTGCTGAATTTTAAATTGTTAACTCAAGGACTTGTTGTTTTAATATGTATTTTAGTATTAAATACAATAACTGGGAATTGAGTAAATTATGATTCCCGTAATTTTTCCTCCGGGATTACGAGTCCGGCGCCTGGCCGCACTCCTCGCCCTCCTCCTCCTCCCCGTGCTCCGGCGCGAGGGAGCGCCGCCAGTAGTCGCCAGATTGTTTACTTCCAACGCTCACTTGTTAGCTAAATGTTTATCCTTCTGGATGCTATCCATCGTTTTTCCTTTGTAAATGTTCATTTCACTTTCATTGTTCGATTGTAAATCTGACCAGTTTCGATCTACGAACTGCTAATCATTTACTCCGTGTCAAAACGGACCGCGTACTCCGAGCAGCACTACAAACTCTTTTTCGCCACCTATAAATAATCCGTTCGTGTTTATACTATTGGCATTCCCCTTACTATTAATCATCGTGAATGTAAATGCTCCGAAACCAGACAGTCGATTCCTGGATTGATAAACATACGATCGGCTTTTCTGTTTTACGATTATCCGCATAAATATTCAATTTAACATACATATATGTATCCCGCTCCCTTTCTTTGCTTTCTCTTACCTGTGAATTCGAAAAAAACCGTAACCTTCTTCAATTGGGTTATCTATTAATATTGGGTTAACGTAATGTAAATAAACATTGTACATCGAATCTGTTTCTGCTTATTCAATAGTATGCTTAGTAACGATGTTATCATATAGAAAAAGTATCAGGTTTAATTTGGATTTTTATAAAATTTCTCGTCACTGTTTCCAATAATTTTGTTTAATATTTCAGTTAGAAATAACTGTGATTCAATCTCGGCGTAACTCGAACAATTTAGTCATTCCGCAAAACCGACCTGAACAGTTCGTAGACTCGCCGCTAGGTCTTAATGACTCAACGGATTGTCTTTAGATTGTATATTTAGAAGACGTATCGCTTCGGCGCTAGGTATCGACTCGCTCTATTTCTGCTCTTATATTTAGATCTTTTGGCGAGATTTATGTGGCGTCCTCGCGGATGCATCATAACATCGGTCTCGGTGGACCCTCGCGCCGACATCACAGGACCGCGGTGCCCGGCGCCCTATTAAAAAGCTTTTATTTCACGAAGACGGCTGCCGCCGTCACGCATTGGCAGTCCTCCATTATCCCCGCTCCGCTCCGGCGCGCCCCGGCTCCTATTAGATATATTAACATAGCCCGTATTATAATATTTTACTATCAGCGGAGCTCTTAATCACTTTAGATTCACGGATAAAGTCTCGCCCACTGTTTGCCCGCTCGAAACGTTCCCCGGCGTCTTCATATCTACCTCTCCCTCCGCCCGTACTGCTCTAACGCAATTTGAATTTAATTAGTTAAGCAAATGTTTCAATTATAGTCCTCTGTTATAACTTAAAGCTAAAGCGAGCGAACACTGGAGTGAGTATTGAATAACGCGGTAGGTTACTGGTCCAATACCACAACTAACGTAGCTCAAATCAACATCACCCGCTCGTTGTGCATCATGCTAATCAACAAATGATGATTTGGCTCCCTACCTTCCCGCATTGGGCCATCGTTTCGGAGGAGATGGCCCAAATCTACCGTCTATTAGGAGAAGCCGAGCAGCGGCAGACTTTTAAAATGTAAATCTTATGTGTTAGAGGGTTTTGTTTGAAGCAGCTGTAGGTATGTCTGGTCTAAGTCGGTCGTTGCGTTTTGACGGGGTTTGGTGAGAGGTGAGAGGTGACGGTGCGTTTGACGGTCGGCGGTGGCGCGTGCAGGAGGAATACCCGCAAATGATCTATGGGGGCATTGAATCGAGACCATTATGTCGACGGGTGCGGATGTACGCTTCAGTCGCAAGGCCGGGGTACCAATAATCCAACCGATCCCATTGTTCGGGTCCAACCATCGATGTCGGCTGCATAGATCCCCGTCGACTCGAACGACTCGTTTTGGATTTTTACTGAATTCACTAATTTTAGATATTATTGCAGTAAGTGTACCAATCGTTAATTTCCAGATAGAATATATAAAATATAAAGTTCTCTGCAGGAGAACACTACAAAGATCTACTAGTTTTGAGTAAGTAAGGAAAGCTCATTCAGAACCAAATATCATTACATATTTAATCCAACATCAATAACGCGTATATCTCTTACCGAGAAAAAACTTTCAAGTGAAATTTCTGTCGCAAATACAGGTCGAATGTAATGAATTGAAAGGTCAGGATCTCGTGTTTTCAACGGCGAGTTTTTTTTAATCGTCAGGTAGTAAATGTCAGTGTGTCGTAACTTGAACTAAGAATTGGAGTGAATATTAATGGTTGAAAGAAGTATGAGAATACACGATCCTATTTTTTAGCTACGCTTGTTTCTAATAGTGTTAGATCGTCCTTATTGGATTTATCTTTGGCTGAAAACTTCTCATCTTCTCATTGTGTGGAGAAAAGATGGTTCATGCGTCTGATTTGTAATAGCTAGCAGCTAGGTTTGAGTCTGATTGGGATGTTTGTTACTTGTAGGTCTTTGTTACGACCTTGCTTTATATTTGTTTTTATAATTCGTTAGACGTCCACTGCTGGACATAGACCTCTCTTAAAAGAGGGGGAATTGTGTCGTCTCCCACAGCGCTGGATCAATGCGGAATGGTACGGAGCCAATACCTCTTTTGTTGCCATATTACTCTTTATGGTATAATAGAGTCTGATAGACACAAGTGTAATAGCGGTTGTGGATACATTCAATATTCTGGTAGCTACACTCGGGTCTAGGTATTTCACGTAGTGCTTGTATAATACAGTTACGTTGGGCGGAATCCCTCCGCCGCACGTAAAGCCGGCGCGGTATTTTCGTACCACTCAACATGATTACCAAACGGCAGTTCCGAGCGTCTGGCTGGTGCTTACTTCTAATGCGAATGTAACAGCCACTTTATTTATTGTTGCTATGACGCCATTAATTCGCCAAATGGCCTCCATGTTCACGCGAAATATTTCAACGATCGCAAATATTCTATTGTACTATGATATCCCCCGCCCGTGATCCCTCGCTGGCGAGACGGATTATTCTAATAATGCTTGGCATTCTACTTACACTTTACGCCTTTATTTACTAATATTTCTATAAAGAGTCACTAGACTGTTCAGTTTATAAGAAAATTATTCGTATTATTGAATAAAACAGTCATCAAAAACCACATTTGTATTGTTACTTTCCCAAATTTTCTTAACACAACCTTAACTTTTGGAATGTTACAATCATTTAATAACATGGAAGAATTAACTTCTCTGGATCTATTATTTACTGAAAATATATTACTTATACATCAACGTTTTTAATGTATTTTGATGATTTAATCAGATTGCATGTTCATTATGGATGTGGACATTTTACCTCAGTAACAGTCATCGCTTTAGTAACGTCATTATTTAAAATTAAATTCATAACATAGCTATATGGTATTGTATAAACACTGCAAATGATAATAGACTTATGTTTATTGAAAGGGGTTTAAAGGGTCTCGCACAACTCACGGAACCAAAGCCAATCTCCAGAATCGAGGCTCTGGCGCATCACTAACCACGTTAGGCTGGCATTGTGGGAGATGGCCCAAATCCTGTTGTTATTGGAGGAGTCATCTTAGATTTGCCACTTGTATTTTTATTATTAAAGCGTATAATAGTGTTAATGACCATTTGAATGATAATGATGTGTGGAAGTAAAACACGCTGATTCTCGAACAACACAAGTGTAAAACATGTTGTAATTGGAAAAGGAAAAAAACAAAACCGTGTACAGCCCGTTGACTTTCTTGCGTCCATTCTTCTCAGGTCCGTAACTTTTGTTTTGTGAATAGGTGTTAGATTTTTAACTTTCAATAAATGAACTAGTTCCTACATTGAATAAAAATTTTGACTTTAAATTTGGAGGCTGCTGATGTTTATTGAAATATCGTGGTTTAAATAATGACAGGTCGGTGAAGTCAGTTAAGGGCCGACGCGTCGCTTGTCATTTAGTGACTATTAATAAGGTACAGCGGTGAGATGGGTATATCATAGGTGGCTGTTAACCCGCGGGGAAGTCGCTGTGGAGATGTGTTAAGTATCAATAAATCAAATATTACGGGGCCGGTGTATAATCAGCGCGCATGCAGGAGACGCGGCGGAGGCGACCAGCCCCGACATTAGCGGCCACCCGCGAATGCGTAATCAGTGCGCGTGCGCAGTGAGAAGCGTACGGCGGAAACGGTAGCGGGCGAACGAGTGTTACCGCATCATATCTCTCTCTCTCTCTCTCCGTGGCATTTATTATTCTCATCTGATGGTGAGGTCTGCCTTTCTGGTCTTTCTCTTCCACTTCGCTCTATCGGACGCGTCTTCTTCGGTAACCTTGCAGAACTTGAGATCTTTTTTGACCAAATCTGTTCATCATGTCTTTGGCCGCCCTTTTTTTTTAAGCCTGCTTGATGATAAGCTGTGACTGTACCCTGCAGTCCAGCCCGACCTTTAGAGGAATAAGCAAATAAATTCGTATTGTTGTTATTTTATAAAGATTACAAAATGAAGAGAGAAGGTTTTTTTAATAAGGACAGCTAAGGAGTGGAACAACTTGCCGGCGTTTTCCCGTCCAATTGCGATGTGGGCGTCTTCAAAAAAAGAGTGAATAGGCATTTGCTATGTTAATGCGCTTTACCATTATCGACCACATCTTCACTTAACACCAGATGGGATCATGGTCAAGCATTAACCTATACCTACGTAAAAAAATAGTTAAATGTAGTGGTAACTTATAAAAGGCATATAATTAGTAATAACTAGAAGTAAAAAGGACGCTGACCAATTTCAGATAGTAACTAGCCGCCATTTACACTTAACTGGTATAAATAAAAAAAAAACCTTCAGAGGCACCACTGACGCGTTGCCGACCCCAAAAGAATCTTACCATGCCCTTAGGACTCCATTCTATAATAAAATCCATTCTATAAATAAAGATTCTCCCCAAAATCTACCTAAGTCTTTACCTCATTTATTTAAGCGGCTTTTGAACCGGGAAATATTAATGTTATCCTCTTCCTCATATCATATTCTACAGGAATAAATGCAATTGTCTCCAGACGGTATCAGGCTACAGAAATCTACTTACAATAAATTGAACGTATGAAATTAATAAATTACTTATAAGTGTTTATTTAGTGAATTTGTAAACTTTTTTTTTTATTCTGTGAGACGACACGAACAAACCATTCACCTGGTGGTAAGTGTTATGCTTGCCTATAACAACGTGGTTCTCGTTAAAATAGTATAACAGCACCACATTGCACTTAAAGCCTCAACTTTCACTAGCATACAGCTCCTTTTTAACCAGAACACAGTAATGTTTATCTGCATATAACTATTTGCCGGTTGCAATAGAAGATGCGGTGGTACGTACCTAGATAGTCCCCGCTAAAAAGGACTTACCTCTAGTAAAACTTAATTTTTTTCTAGCATATGCATATGCAATTATGTATTTTTATATATGGCAGCCCCTCAGCTCAGTACTGTGCGCTATCCCTTACATCTGAGAACCTTTAATAAGCCGCTACCAGTATCAATCGTGTAACGTTAATTTCGAGTAATATCGTATACATTGATCACTGACAACGCCGCGAAGCGGAATACCTTACTTATGGCACAATCGTTGTACGCGCGTGAGAAATTTCCAGTCGTTGGGCTTACGCTCCCCCGCCCGCAGTACGCGCGCTGTGTGTGAGTACGCGTGCACCGAGCTGTGTGCGAGTGCGCGTGCACCGGGCAGTGTGCGTGTGTTGTCGCAACGGCAGTGTCGCGATGCGGACGCACACATCCATCCCCGCGCACAGTCAGACTCACCGCTGCGTACTAGACAAGCGTCCGCCACCGTGCGCGGGCGCACTGCTCCCACTTTTTCCCACGGTATGTTCTAGTCATCGCCGTTTTATTGTTCATCTCGCGGACAATGCTGTCTTAAACAATATTACAGTTCCGTGCAAAAAAAAATGCTGTTATTACACCCGTTTCGGTAAACGGCTAACGGTCGGATGTTTTAAACAGTATAGTTCTTTGCATTTGTTTACTAACATATCTCCTTCCCCAAATCCTCTTCCCTCGTCTCTCTCCTCTCTCTTATATTATATAATTTATATACACCTTTCAGCTCCGGATCCGCGAGCTCATGGTCCGATGAAGCTTTCGCGGCCATAATAGTGGCCGAAAGCATCAACTTCATCCGAAAAAAAAAAGCTAACATAAAAACTACCATTTGTCGCAGGATAGCAACATTAGGTTAATGGGCCCCGTGGTCCGCGTGCCCAGCATGAGTTAAGCTGTACACGTCTCCGAAGACTGATCAGCGTTATCATCAACAGATAATATAAAATCTGTACAACTGCATGTAATTCTACATAGACTTTCCTACAATACTACTCTAGCATTAGTTATAATTATATTTGGGTATATACAAAAATAATATTATAGAAATAATAAAAAGGTACCTATACATTTATTGTTCCTATTATCAATATAGAGGATGACAGTTTTCAGCGAACACGCTTCACTCTCCATAACGATATAAAATTGAGATCACGTGTTAGCTCACTGTAGATTAAAAAAAAACATCTTGACGAGCCGCATTGGTGAAGATCGATTAAATAATCGATTAATACACAATCGCTAACAATTACCGAATCGATTAAACTTTAAAAGGGATGCCATTAAATCATCGACAATTATAAATTTTGGGCCGTACGCGAAGTAATTACAGCGAGCTGGGTTTTAAGTGCTTGCACTTTATCGCAGTCTATTTTCTCGCAATAAATTGAATGATGCGATATGATTATCGATGATGGTCACCATCGTGTCAGTCGCGTTGTGTAACCGTTGGATGTAATGCCCGCAAACTTCGGTGATTTTCATTACTTACGCTTGATCTCAATGTTAAATGAACTAAAGATAGAGTCATCATCAGTTGATAGAACTTCCTTAACAGTGGGATTTGGGTCATCTTTCACCACGATGGCCCAATGTGGGTTAGTGGGGAGCCAGAGCCTTGTTTGTTTAGCAAGAAGCACACGAACAGGTGAGGCTTGGGTCCTGTAAGTTGTTGCGTGGGATCCCTTACACTCCATTGGTTTTCTTACTAATATCCACTCATCGAATTTTGCCTTCGTGCTTGCTTTCTTCCTCGACTAGTTTAACAGATGTTAATTAAATCCGAAATAGATCGCCTAATGAAAACTTGTAATGATAAGACTCTATTGCTTGTATGCTGGTAAAATTACTGCGGTAACGTTTTCTAAGACAGAAAAAAATCTCTGTATGTATTGTTTCTTGGTTTATGCAGCGATAAACTGCTGCGGGCCTACTGAACACGTTAAACCAACAAATTAAAATTTATTAGCGATAGTTGATTACAAATTTGGCAGTAATATACACGTCCGTAAATTTTAAAGTATCGAGTTATGTCATTAATAATTTACAGTTTTTTTTAATAAAATCACTCCTCACGCCGCTCGCCGTCAGTAACCTTTAATCTTAAACCAAAAACCCCGATTCGTATGACATTTAGAATTAATTGGTAGGCGCGGTCGCGGCTCGAGGAAAGTACCGCACCCCGTAATTGGTACAAATATTTTGTCTCAAGTGTCAAAACGGGGGCCCAAATTTGCACGGCAACACCTTAATTAGTGTCAATAGTACCGCGACGGGCTGCCCAAACTTTATTTAAAAACGGCTAATCCACCATACTTCTAGTTTTCTCTTGTGTAAATATTTCTTCTTCTTTTATTCCGTGCACTTTACTACTGAAGATTATGCTTGTCCTGAAATGCTCTCTTTGATTCATTATCCAGTTGCCTCCACACTGCCCTGGGCATTCCTTATGTTAATGCCTAGTGTCTTATATCTGGTCGGACCAACAGATAAGGATTCGACTCCGTGATCCTTTGCCCTCGGTCTTTCCTTCCAATCGCTTATCGAAATTTTTTGATTGCTTGGCCCTATAAACAAATTTTTAGCTATGATGACAATCAGTTTTTGGGATGCACATTCACATATTTTGAGCATAGTTTTCGAGTTTGTTTGGAAATTGTAGCTTATTTATTTATTCAAAACTTTATTGGCACGCATAGAGGTACAAAAAGGCAGGCTTAATGCCAGAAGGCATTCTCTTCCTGTGTACCATAGGATTGAGCAGAGAACTTAGGGTGCACTAAAGCGTTAAAAACTAAGACAGAGTTAATAAATTTAGGTATACTTAATAAATATGTTATTATATTATAAATGTAATGAATTGGTGCAAACAAACATAATAAGGATATAATAATAATAGGTCAATAAGTAAATAACATATACATATATTGAAAATAAATACATAGTAATGATAGCTGACATGGACTACAAGAATGAAAAAAGTATCATTGTGAGGTGTAATATTTTCACAACATTCGCTTGAAAGAAGCCTTGGTGCGAGTAGCCCGGATATTGGGTGCCAAATAGTTGCAAGGAAACTGGGGATCCTTACTAAAGTGCGGCAATACTTCAGTCCAGCAAGCGAGCTTTTGATCCTATATAAAGCACAGGTCTGGTCGAGTGTGGAGTATTGCTGTCATAGTAGGTGCTGCGAAAACTCGTCTTGCAGCACTAGACTCGGTGGATAAGCGGGCCAAGAGGCTTGTTGGTGATCAAGAACTTGTTTTAGGTAGATTGGATAGTCATGGCCACAGGCGCCTAGTGGCCAGTCTCGCGGTGTTTTATTGGATTCATTTCGGGGAGTGTGCGCAGGAATTGCATGACGCAATTCATCCATCCCCTTTCCACCACCGGACGACCTAACGCACGGCGAGACTCCATCCTTATGTTGTGGACATTCCCAGTATACGCACAAAGAGGTTTGACACCTCGTTTCTAATAACAGCAAAGGTTTGGAACAATTTACCGGCGTTACTGTTCCCGTACAATTACGATGTGGGCATCTTCAAGAAAAGAGTGAATAGGCACTTATTGAGTTGATTCGCTTTACCATCATAGACCACATCATCACTTAACACCAGGTGGGATCGTCGTTAAGCATTGACCCGTATCTAATAAAAAAAGCTCGTTTCACAGTCTTACAGAACGAGAAGTGAAGGATTATGGGAGGCTTATTGGATTAATACAAATACAAATATACTTTATTGTGCACTATCACAGAGTTACAAAAAAAAAGAGAGTACATCAGGATTTTCACAAAAGGCGGTCTGTCGGCATAGTCAAGTATAGGCAGAAGTAAGGACAGAACAAGCGCAACTTTGGTAGGAATAGGAAGAAACTTACACAAGCGTCGAAAAGAGCCAAGAGCTCCGAACAATTTCCGACTCAATTCCCGCATCTGCGATACCCAAAATAAATTACGGTCGATAAGCACACACATATTTTACAGTGTCACTGTAGGGGACTATTATGCCATCAAATAAAATAGGCGGTAGTTGATGCCAGTCAATTCTACTAATAAGAGAGCTGCCAACAATGATTGCTTGAGTCTTAGGAGGATTGACTTTATTAATACACGTGTAAAGATTTAGGTGGTGTTATAACTGCGCGAAAGTTTGCCACTGCTGTTGTAGATGGTGGCCGGTCCGCTGTGGTGACAGTTTGATAGTGGAGCGGTGGTAGTGTGCACACACTCGCAGTCGGCTGCGCACGCGCACGCGCACGAATAATCCCGCTCGCAATAAGCTAGGCACGTCCGCGCGCGCCGGCCGGGCGGCGAGCGGGCGCCGCCGCCTTATGCGGCCGGCTGGTTTTTGCGATTGATTCGGAAATTAATGTCATTAGCTAACATCATACGCCGCCTTTGTTGGTGCTTAATTGTTGTTTGTTAACCCCGCCGACCCAAACACAGCTCTGTTGTTACTTTTGTGTGGGTGCGTGTCTGTAGACTCATAACTCACAAGTATACTTTTAAATAGAAAAACCGAAGGAAGTAGTAGAGAAGGTAATAAATAGTAACAAAACTGTAAACTAAAAGTGTAAATATGGTAATAATATTGGAATTAAAAGTGTAAAAGAAGTCAATTATATATGTAAGACTGTGAAAATGATAAATACATTAAAAGAGAAATTTGTAATAAAAGGCA
>DWLS01006311.1:0-11774 GCA_018246255.1 Pachliopta kotzebuea | reverse complement strand
GTCGGAGACCTTGTTTGCTTATCAAATACTTGTTTGTTTTTATAATTTTTATCTACTAATAGCAAAAGACGATAATACCTTTATAGTATGTAATAGTATATGATGTATAACTAGGTATTGTATGACAATATCGTATAACGTTAAAGCTTATATAATGTGGCTAATGTAAGGGGTAGGTAGTCCAATTTCTCACTGAACTATTCGGGTAAACGTTCGCTGAGTATATTTGCATGATCTCAAAGTATCCAGAAGCAATTTTCGTTTCATTCGCGATAAACCCACATTGATCCGGGATTAACTTCGATTTGTTATAGTACTGTATAAGGTATTCCGTTGCTGTTTGCGCTAGGGGGTCTCTTTTTAGCGCTCTTAAAACTTTGGTTAAGTTTTTTTTATTAGATGCGTCGACCACGGCGTTAATATGAAGGTAAGTGATACGCTTGTCTATAACAACATGGCGCGGGTTAAAATGATATACATAGCACCATATTGAGCTCGGCATCCTGAGACGTTAGTAATTAAGTCTCGTTACCCCAGTAATTTCTCTAGCATACAGCACCCTTCAAACCGGAAAACAGTAACGATCGCAAAGTACTGGTTGTCGGCTGCAATAGGAGCTACGGTGATACGCACCAAGACTGTCTCCAGTATCAGAGATCTACCATGAAATTGATGGTAAATTCTATTTAATGCCATACACATACTTGACGACTGTTAATTTTTTTATAACAGTCCTATTGATAATGATAGTTAAGCTGGAAATATGAAAGCAAAATACACAAGCACGTATATATCAAGTGCAGAAACACAGCAACAAAATTGTACAAGATTTTGGGCCATGTCTAAGAAGATTCCGAATCAAGTTTTAAAAAATCTGTTAAGCAGTAACATCCTTTAAAGATTTAACCTATTTAAAGTTTTTACATACTCGAGGTTAAAGACTGATAAGGGTAAATAACTTCACGGAAGTCACCGTCGCTCTCTCTTCATTACGGCACAAGTAAACAATTCCGCCCCCAGTAACGTTGACTGAACACTTCAACAACTCACCTCTTACACTGCATCAAGTATGCATATTGTGTTTCTACCCTGAACATACTATTAAATTATTGTTTTATATATAACACATACTATAAACTATGTTATACATAAATATTATTACATATAATCATATATCACATAATAAACTGAGGAAATATATAACTAAGGAACAAACCTTTTGTCTTATAATAAATAGACGTTCATATTAAATATTTTCTGTATTAGACTTTCTATAAAAATATTGCAGTTATTGATAAATATTTCAAAGGAAGCTATCTATCTTAATTACTGATATATGATTATACATCATTCATCCTCATCAGTGATATTCCAGAATCCTATTACAGGAGGAACTTACTGGTGGAAGGTCACCGTTACATGAGACCGTTACATGGACCCTAGCCTGCACCTGCTCGTGGTGCAAGCCTGCTAATCAAAAAACAAGGCTCTAGCTCTCCAACCCAAACCCCTCTTTATTAGGAGAAGTCTATATCCAGCAGTGAACGTAAACCATCTGATGATAATAAGGAATATTATACTACTATATTATATATTATTACTCTGTATAAAGAAACAGAATATAGAGTATCAGTATGAAAAGGATGAATTGTTGACCGACAGAATGAAAAAATTAAATAAAATGACAAAATATAGTAGAAATAAAGAAAATTATATAAATAAGCATTGGTTCAAACAAACTAATGGAAGAGGAATGATTAAAATAAAAATTATAACTACAGAAATTCCTTACTGCTTTAAAAACTGGTATACAAAACTAAATATAGAAATTAAGTTTATTTAATTTATTTAAATATTCGCCTTATGCGCTCGTCTAAACATTTTCATTTAACAAATAATAATTAAACTAAAACACTTAGATACTAAAAAAAACTAGCGCTCACTGAAATTGTATATTTATAGAAACACGAAATAACTCCGCTAGCTTTATGATGGCTTTAAATTATTTTATTTTAATAAAAAGACCAGTTATATTTAATTTAGTTCAGTAGAAAATGAAATTTTACTGGTGGAAGGTCTTCTTTGAAACAGACCGTCCAGTAGGTACTACCGCTGCAGACGAACATTACTGTGTTCTGGTTTGAAGAATGTTGTATGCTAATGAAATAATTTTTTTTCTCGGTTATAAATCATTAAAAAGATACCTTGCCTTCTGGGGTTAAGTCAAGGTTATGTGGAGATTTTTACCCACTAAAAGCTTCCACGGTGGTCGTCCTCAGCGTTTGGAGAGGTCACGGGATCTCCGTTCCGAAAACGACCACAGCCTCTCTAACGCTATATTGGCATAGCCCGTCCTGGAGACTGACTGCGTATATACACGACCAGATAGTAGCATAATTTACTGAAATATAGTAAAGTGATAATCTCTTTACCATATAAAGCGATGAGATACAATATCTTATACTTCAAATAGCAGAACTCATGTGATGCAGTGTGCATCATCCTAACTAATGTTATTTAGGACCTTTTACATCCCTTAACAGAAAACATTATAAATTAGATTGTTTATAAGAAAACCAATTAAACCTTTTCATTGTAGTTATTATTAATAACCTCCAGTTAAAAGGCTTTTCTTACTGCTGCTCAGTTCTCACTGTTACTAAGCCGGTAATTATTTCTCCAGTCGTTTACAAATTGCTGCCAGACAGTCATTTTTATACTTCAAAGACTTTTACTTACTTTTGTTTTCGCGAAGTACAACAAAAGGTTATCACTCTTTGCTTTTTTTTTAAATGTTATAATGAAAACTATGAAACGAGAAAATAGATTAATAATTGTACATTAAAATAATTGTTTATATGTATATATACTAATATTTATTTACATAGATAAATAAGTTCCTTATTTCTTATTAATAACTTATTATACATTCAATAAACTTAAACTATACTTATTATCTAAATGTGAGAAAGTAATAAAATATAGGTATATTAAATAACGAGAAGAATAGCTTTTTTTTTCCTCGTTTTGACGAGACATGCAAGGCTTTCTCCTGATGGTATGTGATACCTTTGCCCAAAGCAACGCGGCGCTGGTTAAGATGTTATACACAGCACCACAACTCATCGCCTTAAGACATGTCAAGTCTCGTTACCACAGTAATTCCATTACCATACAGCATCCTTCAAGCCAGTACACAGTAATGTTTGCTTTGTATTTATCGACTGCAAAAGGAGCTGCAGTGGTACGTACTTAAACGGTCTCCAGCAACAGCGGCGTACCAAAATGAATTTTCAAATTCACTCGATGGCAGTATAGTAAACAACGTAATAACTTTTGTTTGCGTTTATTTATTACTCAGCCGCAGAGAACAGAGTTAAAAATCTCGCTGAAGGTTGTTCCGGCGTCATAAAGCCTCGCAAACACTTTCCAACCGACGAATTCTTTCTGTTTACTTACAAAGTCCAGAGGCTTGGATTATCGGACGTCTATCTTGTTTTGTTCGAGAAATTTCTATTGTTACAGAAACCATCACATCTGTTATAATAATCAGGATTTTATCCAAAGACCATCTCATTTTTTATATTAAAATATACTGTAAGACTCAATTCATTAACGAACGAACGAAGGGTCTGTTAACTTTCTTTTTCTATACTCTCTATTTCCTTTCCATACCTTTCTCACTTTCATGCTTTCTATTTTTCTTTCACATTTGTTTTTACATGTATATCTTTCCTATATTCTGCATCCCCTTTTATTCTAAGTTTGCCGCCAACTCTTATTTTCTTCTATAAACTTCTCTACTGTCGACTTGCAATGTTTAATCTAAATGCGGCAACTCCCATATTCACTCATCAGAGAGGCGATGCCACCTAAATTAATTCTTGTTCCCAATTTTATCTCCCAATCCATCCTCTTCTTCCCATATAAGGGACAGGAGGAGAAAATGTGCGATACATAGCGATACCACCAGTAAGGTATACTAATATCTTCAGCACAGTTTGTTTTAACAGGTGATAACTTGTGAAAGTGTGCTGTACGGGGCTGGGAAATTTAAATTGTGTATGCCACCGCGAACTTCATAAACCGACCCGACCTGAAACGTAATTTTCCGCAATGACTAATTTCCCCCGACGCCCGCCGCCATTTTCCCTGAATGATCCACCTCCTGTTACACCAGCTATATTTCTTCATGCGGCTGTCTGTTGAGTGAAAGACACTTTAATACAAATTCTTTTCATATGACACATATATAAAAATCTATTTATTATCTCCCCTTTCTCTGCCCATATATGACCATGAAATGTAAAATATGAAACATTTGTGAATTACACAGAAATAAAGTACAGCCTCCGGTACAGAGTGTAAGAGCATGATTGTTGGAGCCGCACTGGCTGAAAGTCTCGTAAGAGTTCCTTGTGATCCCCTAACGCAGTGTACGTGTTAAATGATAAAATACAAAACCTTAACAACTCCAGCATCAACATTCAGGTAGCTGTTCTCTATATAAAACTCTTTTACTGCTAGTAGGTCTCCGTCGACAGTCTATTTAGGGACCACCGCAGCTCCTATTGCAGCGACAAACAGTACTGTGCAATATTTCTGTCTTCCGGTTTGAAGGGTACTGTATACTTTTGAAATTACTGAGGTAATAAGACTTGACACCTTAGGTCTCTAGGTGACTATGAATGTGGTGCTGTGTATACTATCTTAACCAGCGTCACGTTATGAGCAGGCGTATGCTGTATACTAGTGTAATTACTGAGGTAATAAGACTAAATATTTTATATGTATAGGTGATTGTGAATATGGTGCTGTATATACCATTTTAACTAGTGATATGTTGTTATGAGCAGGAGTATGGATTACTATCAGGTGAACGATATGCTCGTCGCGTTGTTGGTTAAAACAAATCCGTTAGTGGTGATTAAAAACAGTCTGTCTGCGATAACCACCATTATCGTTTTTCAAATAAAGTTTAAAGAAAAAAAAAGTGAAGCTTTTAGTGCAGCTTTAAGCCCCTTTATAGCACTGCATCGCTAACTGCTACAATTTGTTTTTCCGTCACTGCATGTGTCTACCCTGCACTCGTGATAAAATTGAGCCATTCATCTCCTTAGTGTTAAACACGATGCATACTTCTAAGCTTAAGCTTCAAGTTAGCTGATCCATCCTGATATCATAACTTAGTTATATAAACAATTTATTTATTCATATTTGAGCTTAATACTTTAATAACTCTGGTAGTCAAACGTTAAGCGAGAGGATATTGCAGACAATAAATGTACATTGTAGTCAAGTTCGTTTGCTTTAAACGTATTGATATAGTTTCTTAATTTATACTATCGATGATTTAAAAAAAATTAAAACAGTAAGGAAACAATTAACAGATTTTATTTTATAAAAGCGCAATATTTTTTTTAATAATTTTTTAACCATTTTAGTTAGTTACAAAATCAACGTGGCCCTGGTTAAGAGGGTATACAAAACCACATTGCGCTCATCGCTTTAAGACATATGTTAAGTTTCGTTACTCCAGTAATTTCACTACTTTACAGCACTTTTTAAATCGGAACACAGTAATGTTTTCACATTACTAATTGTCGGCTGCAATAGGAGCTACTGTGGTACCTAGACGGTCTCTGTCATCAGTGACCTACCACCTGTAAAAAGCTACGGAATCAAACTAGAGACTTAAAGCGAACGGTTATATCACTTCCGTAACTTACAATTTACTTAATGTAAGCAGCGTTTGGAGGAGAAAATTCTTCTCATCTTCTAGATATCGTATCATGCCTTAAAAGCTGAAAAGGCAGACTGAACTGAAAAGCTTTAAAGAAGGTAATTCTCTTAATGATCCGACGGAAATCCGGTCGAGCTTCCGACAGCACTGGGCTTTGTTATTTATTTCCTGCTGTAGTACGACTGCAGAAAGCAGCAATTACAACCTGCACCACCACCTCATCCGAATAGGACTTTAGTAATTTGATATTTATTATGAGGAAGCAATGACGGCATGATCTCAAAGAAGCCCGGGTTCGGTTCCCAAATTACTGCTGGTCTTTATAACCGGAGACTGAAGGTAGCACCGCAGCTCCTATTGCAGCCGACAAATAGTACTGTAAATTACTGTGTGTCGGTTTCATGGGGGTTGGTAGTAAAATGACTGGAGTAACGAGACTTAACACCATATGTCTTAAGATGACAAGCGCAATGTGATGCTGTGTATACCATCAGGTGAACGCCTTGCTCGTATCCTTTCCTCGTCGAATAATTAAAAAAAGATCTCATCCTGTTGAGATTTTAAAATGTATTCTCCTTGTTATCAGTAACAGTATTCAATTTTAATGAGAGCCGAATAACAGCGGCGTTGACTGAATTTTAAAACGTTACCATTCGACTTCCGAGTTTTGGCTTAACTCCAATACGATTCATAGTACATACCCTATTTCGGTTTAGGTCTTCACGTGTAATGGAAGCTGTTCATCCATAATGAAGTCACAACCTTCAGCGCAGAGGGAACCTCATTCACTTCCGTATCCAATATTGAAGGTAGAGACTTAACATCATGTCTCAAGAAAAGTTTGAATAGCTTGTAGGTAAATTAGTTGCGAATAGAGAAAGCTTATGATGATGATGATAATTGTGATGTGGACGTGACGTCACTGCCAAAGGAACACAGCAGGTTGCAGTATAAACAAACGGAACGGTTGAATCTTAACGGAACATTTGTTCCAAGATAATTGGCAGTGTGCCAACATTAGTGTAAATACGATCGGCGGGGTTATTAATAAAAAATGCTATTCGCGTTATTCGTATTGTTTTTTTACACTTTTGAGATAGTAAACAAGCTTACGGCCTGTCTGATGGTAAACAATTACCGTATCCTATAAGAGCCCGCAGCACCAGAGACAACACTGACGCATTGCTGACCTACGAAGAACCTTATCACACCCTTTTTGAACATGTTATTCCCTACCAACCCGCATTGGGCCAGCGTGGTGAGCGATATCCCCAATCCCCTCACTATTGGAGGAACCCGCGTCCAGCAGTGGACGTTTATTAACTTATGAAGTGTAGGTACGCTCGTAATGAAATAATAGCTTTGTGAACATCTTCTATGGCGCAATAAGGATGATATACTTTACCACATTAAGTAAATAATAAGTAATTACACTAGCATACAGTAACCCTTCAAACGGGTTCACTGTAATGTTTGCACAGTAGTTTGGCGGGAAAAAGGGGAGCTGCGATGGTAACTACCTATTACCAATAAGGATCAGGATCACCTCAAGATAAATTGTTTTTGAAGAAGAAAAAGAATTAATTAGGAATTTTAGGGACTGAAACCCACTCGGTGATCAGGTAGACCCTTGTAATTCACATAGCCATTAACTTCCCATGCATCCATTCAATGATAGTACTAATACAGGACAATTTTGTATTTGTTGTTCATCTCCTGTTCCCAAGTTACCATAGCTCGGTTATCGCTATGAATTGTGCGATTATCGTCATCAAATCGCTACCACGACACGCAATACCACCACGGCGCTACTTAAAATTCAGTTTTCACTGCTATTTTCTACAAACAGTTAAAAGCGGTCATTAAACTTAACAAAAAACTACGAATTATTTTATTTTAAACAGTATTTTAATTTTTTTATTTAATTTTGTTTATCTACAAGGGAATAATACTTAACTGCACTTTCATGTGAGGTTAAGTGAAAATGACGCTGAAAATGTAAGAGTAGCTATCGAAGCTATCGAAGAATTCTCTCTCTAATGTCCTGATACCTTTTTTTGGAGGGTAAGCAATGACACGCGGAATTTGTATTTACTAAAACCTCCTCAGAGGTCACCATATATGCCAAGAGAGCACGCGAACGAAGTACTTAACCCTCCTCAGTTCCCTAACTATTCTTCGACCTAGACGAGAACTCATATATGTCGTCCACCCAGGACTTGCTTTGCAGACAATAAGGACTTTACTTTCAAATACCGTGAACCCAAAGACAGTTTTAGTTGCCTAATGCGAGAATCAGGGCTTACCTTAATTCCAATAGTCTTGGATTTCTTTATTGCAACAGTTGTAAGTTATAATTTGTATTTCTCTGATATATTGTTTTTATTAAATTTAGTTCTACGTATTATTACTAAGATTGTGTGGTCTAGATTTATCTCCTCTGTGAATTGAAATAGATGAATAGGCAATACGTGACGAGTAAGGCGTTTGTCGGCTCACAATATTGACAAACGTCTGATCGAAGATCTCAACCGCTCAGTATACTGATTGTATCTCTGCTTATTACAATAATATTGATGCAATTAATACTGTCCAATGATTTGTATCATAGTACAGCGACGGACCTGACACAATAATATCAATTAAGTAATGTTTTTACATTTGGTCAAGCGATAGAGGTTTGATGTAGAAATTATACTTTTTAAAACTTATATATGCACAATAATGCAAAGTGTGCGAATTAACCTGTGCGCACAGTTTCTGTACGGAATATTTAAAAATAAACGCACGTAAAAAGATTAAGTTAAATATATATTTAAATAAATATTTGCGCACTTATTACGCAAACAAGGTTAATTTAGCTCTTAATATATACGTACATATTCATGTAAAGACCCTTTCAAAGAATTAAGCAATATTCATTTAAAAATTATTGCTAATGAAAATAAACAGGCGCTTAATTTAAATACGAAAAATATTTAATTATATTTTAATAGTTGCTTCGAGCTATCACTTACCACTAGATGTTTTCTATCTGAAGTACTAAAACGATTTACACAAACTAGAAGCAACAGTGCAGCGAGACACGGGGAGCAATTAAATTTTCAATTATCGGCATCGTCTAGAAATCGTTTCAAGGATGTGCTTCTTCGTGAGAAAACAGCATCTCGAAGAATGTTAAAAATTTCATTATAAAAACATTTCCTTTTGCACCATTAAACTAATACAGAGAAAATAATCAAAACTCCGCTGAAAATCGATATGAAATAAATGAAAATATCGATTGGGATAGTATGGACATAACTTCACAAACAGTATTTCAGTAGTCTCGTTACTAGTCTACGTCATAAAACTAGACAAAACAAACTTTCGTTCAAATTGCAGCTATGAAATCGTCCCACAATTCACATCGTAAAACAAAGAGCATTTGTTAGGTCTACATATAAAAAAACCTGTCGCGCCCATTGAATTTTTAGGCTGGATCCCTCTTTAAACCGACGCTGTATTGTTTCACCGCGAGAACACTTTTGGAGAGTAACACAACTAGTTCAGCACATCCGATACACCCACGTAAATGTTCGCCCCAGTTTCTCCTATCGACAATTGCGGAATACCCTTCGTAATGAACCGCCGAGGAATACACTACAAAGCGAAAGGATGTGGATAAAAATAATGAAGTCAGTACTCGCAAGCTTGCAGCAACCTCGTTACTTTTTTTGCAGTCTCTTTATTTGTGGAGAATGGTGCATTATATTCTTGTACAATGAAAGTATTCCGCGAAGGCTTTATCTAGGCACTGTCGCGCTGACGGCGTGAAAGAATGAGGAAGAGGATTTCATGTACACCGTTCAGGGATGAGGTGTTCGTTCTGAAAACAATGCATGTTACAGTTGACTATGTAGAAAAATGAGTTCATCATAAATGTTAATGAAAGGCCGCTGTAATAACTGCGCATTATTATATATATATATATATATAAATCACAGGCTATATTATAAGTTTAATATTTTAAATTGCATATTAAATGTACCCTAAATCTACCACTTGTCATATTAAATAAATTTTTAAAAATTGACCACACGAAATTGTCTTTTTTTCTAGGTTTAGGGTCCAACGACCCTATAAAGAACCTGACCTTAATTCTAGTTAGAAAGTGATATTTTACTTTGTTCTAATAGTTTCATGAACCTTTTTATATTTACTGGTGGTTGGTCTCAGTTGCAGGAAACAGTCTATGTAGGTACCACCGCAACTCCTATTGCAGCCAACAAACAATACTGTGAACCGGTTTGAAGAGTACTACATGATAGTGTAATTACTTGGGTAATGAAACTTAACACCTTGTCTCAAGGTGACTAAAGCAATTAGATGCCGTATATATCGTCTTAATTACCACCATTCTGTTATGGGTAAGCGTATCACTTACCATGATATGTACGCCTCGTATCGTGGAATAAAACACCTTTTGTGTTCAAAGTGAGTACAATCGATTAAAAGTCGACTAAAATTTGTGCTGCAAACAAGTTTTATCGTGTTGCATCTGAAAGCGAAGCTGGATGCGTCCGGTGTACCCTTCAGATAAAACGGAGCCATTTGTCTTCGTTCGTGTCGTGTATTGTACGCGACGCGGCGCACCAATCTATGTCAAGTAGTTTATTAGTTTCACAAACATTTTCCCACACAAACTTTGTTTAAAGTTTAAACAAACGTACAAAGAAATCATTAATTGCACTTTGTTTTCTAACTACCTATACAATTGATCACTTACAACTTAAAAGTGTTTATATTAAGTTCAAATACATCATAATTTTAACAGTTTGTTTCGGTACTTACAACTTTCATTAGTCTTTTTAAAAGATTATAATTTGTTATATCTTATTCTGAAGGGTGAATTCTGGGGTGTAAGGGGTCCTACATAACAACTCCCGAGACCCAAGCCAGTCTCATTTATTCATGGTGCACCCTATCCTGCTGCTCAACAAACGTGGCTCCCAGCCGTATTGGGCCAGCGTGGCAGGAGATATCCCAAATCGCCGTCTATTGGGGAAGGCCTAAGTATAGCAGTGTACATCTATCGGCTGTTGAAAATTCTATAATTAACTATTAGTAAAACTCGTGCCGAAATCGGTTCAGTCGTTTCGGAGATAAGGGAAGTAGGAGAATCGTGATGAATAAGTTAGTAAAGTATGTCTGGAAAAAGCTCAGGTTAGATTCCTGCTGACCTTAAACTTCGATTGAAGTGAAACATGATAACGAATCCAAGATGTTCCAAGAAGAATAGCTTTTAGAGCAAACACTTGGCGGCATGGTAAATATATAGCCTTAACTCTCTCGTTGTGAGAGGTCTGTATTTCCAATATCCTTATAATTTTTATTTCTGTGTATGATTGTACTAATATGTACATACATGTTATATATTAAATGCTCGTGGAATCTGTCAGTATTGAACTCCGTGAAAGCCTTTACATAATAGTAAGCTAACGGCTCATTTATTTCGCACCCACTGGATAGAATCCAACAATAATTTGTAAAACAATCGGAGCAATTTAAAAATATAGTTTTCATTTCGATTGTTAGTGCCTGTGAAAGCATAAAAATAGGTCCTCTTTTTTATACTTGACCTCTTTTTCACTTGATGTTAAGTGACAATGATACTGAGAATGTACAAGCATACTCAATCAAAATACTCCTGCTTTCATATATTAATAGAAAATTTACAGTATGAGGGTTATAAGCATCACATTCTTCTATCACCAGTTTCCATCATCAACCGCAAAACGTCCATTGCTGGACATAATCCTCCCACGATAGTGGAAGGATATGGGCCGTCTCTCGCCCCTCTGGCCCAATACGCATTGATGGGAAACCAGAGGCTTGTTGATTAGCAGGCTGCACCACGAACAGGTGAGATTGTCTTGGGTCTTTGAGTTGTTGGTCTTTTGGGGTCCTATTATTAATAAAATTAAAACAAGTTATTAAACAAAAAATATAATAATGTATATAAATAAACATTATTGTGATTTTGTTATAT
>DWLS01006310.1:0-11774 GCA_018246255.1 Pachliopta kotzebuea | reverse complement strand
CGAATCGGGTGTGAGAGGAGCCGGCGGCGGCTACCGTGTTGACTGCGACAGTGGAGGAGTTCAGTGCATCGGGCCGAACATTAATTCCTTCTAGATCTTAATTTATTAATCTTACTCAAAAAGGCTATTTTTAATTAGAAGTCATTACAAGTTTAACCGTTTGTTCTTTAACCCGTGTCTGATGCGTTGCAGCACCAAAACGGCTGAGATGATTTTGAGTAATTTTCTTTTATTTGAAATTCAATTCAAAAGACAACTAGATCTGCTCTTAAATACTATTCGCTTGCTGATTATCTGCTCTTCTCTTTCTTTTATTTAACGTCCTGGCACCTGATCATGTGAAGATTGAGCTGATAAAGGAGAGATCATGTAATACATGTCGCCTTAAAAGATAAGTTGTGGTTTTTTATTCTCAGCAAGAGTTGTCCCTGATGATCTTTAGCATTAGAGATTGTCAGAATTTTTTTTTAATTAAATAGTTTTTTTTTGGTTTAATAAAAAGTATTTAAGTGATAGAAAGAGAAATTTATTCATTAAATTGTTAGTTTATGTTCAAAGTTTTTTTTTATTTATTTCTAAGGTGGCAAAGAAGCATACAGCCGCCTGATGGGAAACAGTCACCGTAGCCTATAGACGGTTGCAACACAAGAAGAAGTGGAGCCACCAGCGTGTTGCCAAATCAGGAAGAACCTCATCACGCCCTTTTAGGTGGACTCCATTCTGTAGCTCAGGGAGTTTATTCTATAACTTGATGGTTCTTGGTAGAAAATTTCTTTGGAACTGAACCGTACGTTATCGCAGCGGCTCTAGAATATGAGGATGAATTCTCTGTTAATGACGGACGGTGGGATAGTCAAGTATGATTATTCTACAATCTGTTAAGTGATAAAGTAAACGTAAAGTATTGGAGATTCAATTGCTTTGCGGCTTTCGAGTGCACGTAAGGGATATTTACTTATGATTCCTTTTATTGTCAATGCTCAAATATCCTTGAGCGGTACTCCATTAACACGGATCCTTTGAGTTGGGATTTCCTTGTTTATCGCGAGCAATGAAATGAAAACTTTAATAAGAACTATCGAGAACTATATGACAGGTTAGGACCAAAACACATTATAGCTCCTCAAATAATTGTGTATAATATTTATATTCTGTTGTTATTGTTCATTTTTATTGTTATTATTATTATAGATAAGATAAATCTACTTCGCAGTGTTTTAAACTTTTTCTAGTTATCATATAACGGGAACCCGTCTTTCTTTATTTTTATATATCTACCTTTTAATACAATATATAAATAGATGATTCTCAAATGGGTTCAAAATATATTTTTAGAAAATATTATTAATGACAGCTTTTCATTGAAGTTAGTCAAGTTGTATAAAGACTGAAGATGTTTTAAGTATTGAACAATTCCCTTGTTCTCACTATTAGGAATCGGTCTACGGGTGTCACATATCCACGGAATCTGTTCTTGGAACTTGGCAGTTCGCTATCAGTTTTTTCTTCAAAGAAAGTTCAAGGTCAGTGAGTTTCAAAACAGCGTTTTTCAGGACATACATACATCCCGTACGGTCTATACTGCCAACTGAGTTGTCACGGATTTACTGAAGATTTAGTAACAAAGCGTAATACTGTACTTACCTAGAACAGAAAAGAAATTGTACCATAAACAGTATGAATTCTTTTAAAATGATATGTGATGATCGTAATAGTGTGAACATATCCTAATATTAGATAAGTGATGTATGGAAAAGTTTTAGTAGACTATGGCTCTATCTGTGCGATGAGAAAAAACCTGCATATGGATTAGTTTATAGCATCAAATTAATCTTTGGCTTTAGAGTATAAACAAACAGAAAACAAAATATTATTAAGATAATTAGTTGACATTCACGTGCCAATTATATTCAATACATCTCAATAATGTTAGGTTTTGATACAGCATCTGTAATAACAGAATTATATAAGATAAAAGCTTGTCCCTTTTGTATTTTCGACAATAGTCAAAAGATTTACAATGTTCTCTTTAGAAATATAATGAATAGTTTAATGGAATCAAAGATTTTTTTAAAGAAAAGGTAGATAAACTAGTTAGAACTTCACGCGATTACTAGTGATCACTATCGTCTATGTTTTTCTGTTAAAGTTTGTACGTATACACGCCTCCGGCAATAGTTTAGGCTTCCGGTTATTTTCCTACTGCGAACCATTGTACGTAAAATTCCACATCATTATATCCGTATAAAAAACATCTTTATTTACATCAGAATGAAATAATATTGTTGTTATAATTAAAATAAATAATCCTTTAAGTTCTATTAATTATTAAAAACCAAATATTTTGGTGGATTTTGGTAAATGACAGCCGGAAGTACGAGTATTAAATATTATCATAGTAGGTTAAATTGGACGGAATGTTAAAGTTATTATTAGTGGATAATTTGTTTATATAAACAAATACACGTTTTAAATGCATACAATTATTAATTAAATATTTATTTCGTTGTTATGACATTACTATTGCTTTTTTTAACAATTCGAGGTTAGTGTGATAAATTTGAAAACTTTTGTTGTTCTTTAATATTTAATTAAATTCGTGGAGGTTCTATAAAATGTATGTCAAAGAGTTAATTATTAAAAGAAGTTGTTATTTGATGGTCAACATTGTATAATAAATATTAATTGAAATAGTTTATAAATTCTATATAATAAAGTTGTTATTTTTTCTTATTATTTCGCCAATGGACTGGTTCAAATGATCATCGTCAGTCGATAGATGTCCACTGCTCGTTATGGGCCTTTCCCAATAGTGGGGGCATTTGGACTGTCTCCCACCATATGATCCAATGCGGATTGGTTATCATTTAACTATATTAAAATCTATGTATGTATGAAAAGTATCATAATTTATTTCATGTTTTATGGTAACAAAGGTAGGACAGGTCACGATGTCTCCGACGAGGAAACCTGCTGTTCTGACCTTCGCAAGTGTTATGAAGTAGCTTAATAATAAAATCAATGCTTTTATTTTGATTTAACACCACAGTTTCATTTGAACCGCAGTTTATAGCTCGCACCCGCCGCTCTGCGGTCGAACGATCGTAAAAATATTAAATTAACAGACAGAAGTTTTAACTATGTGTAATTATATATATATAGATAATAAAACATGAATATGGTAATAATTACTGATGTTATGTACCAATTATTAGTGTAAGACTATCGGCAATTACACTTCATAACATAACATATTTAAACAGATATAAAGACGTATAGTATACATAAGTCGTGCTAAGCGGTTATAGGTTTGTTCCTAAGAAGATATTTAAGTATGATCATACTGGGATTATAACAATATACAAATGGTATATATGTCTTTGGGTCTGTATGTCCAGCAGTGGACGTTAAATTAATGTACATTAAACTTATTATTCACGTTTGAAGCCGATGCTGTCCAAATTATTTCCTCATTTCTTTTTGAGACAAAACAAGACCTGCTGGAGGTTAACTTAATTATAAGATCATCACAATACACCACTTTGGGAGTTGGTGTTTTCCTTCTCCACTCTCAGATGGTGCAAAAATAAATTGTGTGTCAATTTGTGACTGTTTTTGTGACCTTTTGAAAAGTCGTTTTGTGTTTTTTATTGTCTGCAATAAACGAATTGGCGCACATTAGTTTTTTACGGTAAGTTTTTGCAAGCATTAGCATCTGTTATATGAATAAAATCTGATCTTTTTTATATCTATAATAGACTAACGTTGGGCTTCAAATTCACACGGTATTAAGTGACAGTGGATCCGTGTACAGTGAAGTATGTTCACAGAGAACATAGCGATGCTGTTATGGAAACAGGTTTATTATACGAGCTAGATTAGGGTTCGATGAAACCCTTCTTTCAACCAAAATTCAAAACATGTCGCATCGGAATCTTACCAGGGACCTGCAAGCGGCAGTTAGCTACACATTAATGAATGAGTTTAATTTATATTTACATAAGTAGAATTCATTAACAATACAATTTTGAGGTCAAACATATTAGACGGGAAACAACTTCACAATTACAACACAGGTGTAAACATCTTCACTTTTTTTTAAATAGGTAAACTCTAAAATTCAACAAAAACTCTTAATTATAATTGTAGATACTATATACAGAAATCCTCCCTATAACGCTGTTTCATATTCCGCGATTATATAACATTTCCTCTCTTCTCTTCCTCGTTCATATTGATTTATGCACAATGTGTTATTATAAAATTAAATTATTTTATTAAATCAGTGTTGCTAGTTTTTGAATTATAAAAACATTGCGGATAGATGATTCGCCCATAACATAGTTTTTCTTTAATATTCTGTTTTAACTCCCTTTAATTAGTAAAGAAAACGTGCATAAAGTCTACTTAACGCGTTATACGGGGACATCATTTATCATCTGATATACGTCAATTGTTGGACATTGGCCTCCCCCAATAGTGGGAGGATTTAGGACGTCTCTCTCAGGCTGGTGGCAAGCCAGAGCCTCGTTTGTTGATTAATAGGATGCACCACGAGCAGGTAAAGTTAACTTGGATCCCGTGAGGTGTAGTGTGGAACCTTACACGGTGTCACCCCCCTCCGATGACCGCGTAGCCCGCGCCACCGCGACTCGTTTTTCGTTCTCCGAGTACGGAATTAGTTTAAGGTACAGTTTATATATATATAAGTATCTATTGTATCATCTCTCCCTTACTCTTCCCACCTCTTCCTCCTTCCCCAAATCCTCTTCCGTCGTCTCTCTCCTCTCCCTTATATTATATATTTATATATATATAGTTTTCAGCTCACGAGGTCCGGATCCGCGCGCTCAGGGTCTGATAAAGCTTTCGCGGCCATAATAGAGGCCGAAAACATCAACTTCATCAGAAAAAATAAATAAATACACGGGGTCATACGAGCGCGTTATACGAGAATATTCCTACAACCAATACACAGTGTTATAGGAGGGATTAATATATGCGTAATTGTCAAATAACAATGCTTTACAATAGAATCAATGAAGAAATTATTACTGTGTTTTATTACTGAGTCGCCAATTATGATCGTTAAATCGGGTAAAAGTGAAATGTCATTCGATAAAGCTTATTTCGTACGGGGAAGTGTTCAGTCCCGCAACCGGAAGTGTGTCCTTTCCCCGTCTCATTCGTACCACAGATGATAAATAAACGGTTCGTTTTACACAAGTTCCGCCCGCCGCGACCTTGTCTGCGCAATAATAAAAATATTAATGGATTCATCTTCATATTTTATAATTTAAAAATACAATGAATTGTTTTGTTTTGTTTAACAATTTGGTGGATATGATATTATTAAAACTCACGGCTTTAAGAAGGAAAACAGTAGACTACTAAACATTTCGAAACGTCTGTTAAAGTCCCTCAGATACAATAACCGTATATATTGGAGTAATTAGTAAAAATTAAATTATATCTAGATGTATATTTTTAACTACACATCTATACAGAAAGTTAGTTATATTTTATAAAAGTAATTTAAGGAATTATAAACAGTTTTTTTTTATAACACAAAGCTGGCAAACATGCATACAGCCTGTCTAATGGTAAACAATTACTGTAGAAGACGCCTGCAGCATCAGAGGGACCACAGGCTCATTGCCGACCCCAGTAGAACATTATCACGACCTTACTGAAGAACTCCATTCTGTAGCTTCTTGGGAAAACTTCTTCACGGACTTTATTCCATAACTTAATGGTTCTTGAGAGAAAAATTCTCTGAAATCAGTCCATACGTAACCATTGTGATTCTAGAGTATGAGGATGATTATCTGTCGATGGCAAACGGTGTGATAATGAAATTTTTTTTCTGATGAAGTTGATGCTTTCAGTCACTATTATGGCCGCGAAAGCTTCATCGGACCCTGAGCTGCTGGTTGTTCCTGATGAGATACAGCTCAAATTGATGCCGCAGAGATGACGCTTACGCTGCAAACTTGATCAACAAGCAAACGCCATACAAATAATAATAAATCATATTTTTTTAACATACTTCTTTGGGTCTTACTGACGACTTAAAGTCTATTCTAACAACGGGAGAGTCAAGTTTCTTTATCGACTGTGCTAGCCAATTACTCTTTTTATTCAACGAGACGAGCAATGCGTTCACCTGATTGTAATACGATTGCCCTTTACATGGTGCTGGTAAAGATGGTACATACAGCACCACATTGAGCTAGTCGCCTTATGACGAAAGGTCAGTATACACAGTAAAATTTGCAAAGTACTATATACCAGTAGAAATAGGAGCTGCAGTGGTACCTATCTAGACGGTCTGTAGCAACAGAGACCTACCACCAGTAGCCTGGTTGAAGAATATCCCATATTCATTACAGGTATTGTTCTTAGATTGTCGTATTCTTCACGATGGTTTCCATCATTAGAAGCTTGAGCTGAATGAGGATTAATCCTGCTCCGCATGTCACTTGTGAGTTATCACCACTTTAATTACTCATAGAATAATTCTTATATATTTGTCCATGTTCCCGTTGATCAAATTTAGAATTATTGTTTGTTGTTCATAATACGTGAAATTACGTGATCTGCTTGTAATAATGATTCTATGTCAAGGTTTCACAAAAGTAAGCCGAATTGATTGCAGCAAGTATTCTTTTAATAATCAGTATCGTACCCATTGACCTGAACCA
Source organism: Pachliopta kotzebuea (assembly GCA_018246255.1). NCBI lineage: Eukaryota > Metazoa > Arthropoda > Insecta > Lepidoptera > Papilionidae > Pachliopta > Pachliopta kotzebuea. The sequence goes on along the minus strand of DWLS01006310.1, from coordinate 5,070 downwards.
GCGGAAATGAATGACGTTGACGTAGACATAATGTATATATATTTATTTGCATCAAAATCTATAGAGATATGTAAATGCTTGAAAGAAAGAAAAAAATGTCACTATATACTGACACAATCCCAACTCTGCATATAATATACATGTCTAGTAATCAATTATACAAAAGAAATAGTTATAACAAGCATAATAAAACATACACCCCATATATGGGATACTTAGAACAGATCGGGAGCTCGAGGTTCAGAAGGTTAGCGCGGGTTGCATCGTCTCCCTGATGATTGAAGATCATAGTCATCAGAAATTGTTAATCTACAAAAAAAAAGTCATAATATAGGTAATTAGCTCTATCAAACCTAGTGAAATTACATTTCACTTCACTCTGTGAAAGAAGGCAATGGAAAAATGGACAATACTTTAATGGATTATCAAAAGAAATGGAAATGTAGCATTGGCCCAAACCAACCAAAGGGAATAGGAACTAAAAAAAGCAAAAACTTTTATTATTATATATATATACATATAAGCGTATCGCTTACCGTCAGATGAATATCTCGATAGTTTCGCCGCTTCCTCATTATTCACAAATTGCAATAAAACCCTTGGCTTCACTTCCCGCCGTATACTTAATTATAGTTAATAACAATAACCTAGTAGTTTGTTATATATATAAATAGCAACACTGATACCGGCTCTAAGGATATCACAATAGTTTGTCTACACTACAAAGGTAAGAGAGGTGTAAGGGGTTCTACACAACAACTCACAGGACCCAAGTCAACCTCACCTGCTCCTTGCCTGCAATGTGGTGCTGTGTATACCATCTTCACCAGCTCTTCTTTTTTAATATTTCCATTGTTTTTTTTATATATTGGCTGTGAGGGCTTCATTGATCACAGGACTCGCGGATCCGGACTCCGCAAGCTGAATATTAATAGGAAAAATATAAAAGTGAGGAGAATGTCAAGGGAAGATGATTAGGGGAGGCTCGAAGAGATGGACAGAGATATCAGTGGGAAGAGGGAGAGATAGTTCAATAGATACTTATACATGTAAACTGTTCCTTGACATAATTCCGTGCTCTTGTTCTATTATTTTACCTAGACTACAATTTATCATATTGTTGTAAGACTTATCACCATCCCTTACAAGTTAGAAGAACCGTTAGTCTCGTCTCTTTGTGGAATGAATTATGATGATATTAACGGTATAGTTAAAGAACGAAGTGTAACTAAGTAAATAATCTAAGAAGCGTGTCAACGAGAGCGCAGTGTGCTATAGAACATGAAGCCGACGTGGCCATGGACCGCAGGCTCCGCTGGTTTCGCGGTCAAGGTCACCAGCGCACGCGGCCGCTGGAGGAAAACATTTATGATAACCTGTCATAGGAGATTAGTTGTCCGGTGACGTCACTCCGCAGACAGCTTCATCATCCAATTCTTCTATTTTTCTTAATTCAGGCGATTTTTTGCCGTCATGACGTCCGCTAAAATGATTTATATTAGTTACTTTCGACTAACGTATGTTTTAATTAAATATCTTTTTTATGTTTATAACGTAAACTGTTTCGATTAACATTTGTTATAAGGGGAACCAGTTGTGTACTGGTTTGTTTCCGAGGTTTTCGGTGTTTTTATTATTAACGGCCACATTGCTATATTAATTCTCTTTATCACAATAAATCATAAAAATGTATTTGTAAATTTACTTTCAAAGACATGCTGTTTTAATGGTTCCATTGTTTTATTTATATATTGATTGTGAGGGTTTCATTGTTCACAGGACTCGCGGATTCGGACTTCGCAAGCTGAATATTAACAGGAAAAATATAAAGGAGAGGAGACAGTCGAGGGAAGATGATTAGGGGAGGGTCGAGGAGACGGACTCAGATATAAGTGGGAAGAGGGAGAAATAATTCAATAGATACTTATACATGTAAACTGTACCTTAACCCAATTCCGTACTCTTGTTCTATTGTTGGATCTAGACAACAATGTATCTAATTCGATGAGTAACAGGGATTTTTATATAACATTATCTGCTCCACTTAATCAACATTTGTCTGAAAATTATCACAAATAAACAATAATTAAGAAATACATTTTTTACTAGTAATAAGTTAAACACCTAATCATTGTTATGGGTTTAAAATACCATCACCTAAACATTATCCTTTTTCACCTCACTTTGCTTATAAAGAATTTAGTTCCCTAATTTAGTGATCACTTAAATTGTACATTAACAAATTTTCTTTGTTAGATTTGATATGATTATCCGTTTTGTATTTTTTATAAGATCTGTAATAGAAGAAATTTAGTAGTCAATGTAGGTGGTTGTAATTTTTTATTGTTTTAGCCTAATTAAAGAGTAACAAGGGTAAAAGTAAGCTAAGTATTGCTATTTTGTTTTAAGTCATTTAAAAGTAGTTTAGTTCATTGAAGTCTCATACAAAATGAATAATAAATTTCATACTTTTATATTGTTTATTAAGAAGTATATAAAGTTCAGTGTAACGCAAAAGCGGTGTATTATCAGTCCAAACTCAACTCGCTGATGGGCACTGCTTCGAAAAGCTTGCGCACTTCATCCACCACCTTGGAGACGATCGCATTCACGATGGGTGGCGAAACCTCCTGGAAGATGTCGCGCCAGTTCTCATTGGCGAAGTCCAGGACTGCTCGAGCTGAAAAGAGGAGACCGGGGATGGTCATGTCATGATTTATTTAATCTACAACTGGTTCACACATCACTAAAGACCACAGTGTTAAGTGAAACTGGACATTGTAAATCATACCCGTTCAATTATTCTGAACGTCGTTGACATGAGAAACACAACAAAGTTGCGACAACTTTGTTGTCTAGTTTTTTTATTCTGCGAGGACGTTATGAGCATGACCATCACCTGTTAGTAAGTGATACGTCTGATCACATTGCGCTCCTTGACTAAGACGTAAGGTGTTATGTCTCTTTGCCCCAATAATTTCACTAGCATACATCACCCTTCAAACCATAACACAGTTATGTTTGCATATTACTATTTGTCGGAAGAAATAGGAGCCGTGGTACTTACCTCGACGGTCTGCGAGAACAGAGACTTACCGCCAGTACTATAATTATTAGTTTAAATTTTATTTCTCGTTCAGGTTTTTTTGTTAACGATTTCGCAAGTAATTATAAGGCGGAGTTATAATTAACATGAAGTTGTTAGGTAAAAATGAGAATCAAGTTCAGAGCTGGTTACTCTTAAAGAGGTAGCTCAGTTATGATTAATACAAAGAACTAATCCATTCTGGTTGTGTTAAACAAACAAAATCTCCATCCGCGTAATTCCGGAATATGTGGAAGTAGACCAAATGCTGCAGAAAATAGAAGATAAAGATTGAAGAAGAATATAAAGTCAGTTTTTGAGAATAGTATTGTAATATTTTAGATATTTAATTGAAAACCTAAGAACATTTGTTTATATTGATGATTATGATAAAAATTCTCATGCACCTCTCCAAAAATTTCTAGGAAGCTAATGTATTAAAAAGTTTCCGTTACTTACCGAGCTGGTTGTTCCCGGAGAATAGATTCTGGAAACGGAATTCCGCGTTGGTGAGGACTTCGGAGGTGTGTTGCCAGTTGTCTACCGTCCAGTAGCTCTGCCCGCCCACGTATCGCTCGCCAACAGCGAAATCCATCTTCACAACTATGTCCTCTACAGAAATACATTAAACGGATATGTAGACACAAATATATTGTAGTTTCACTTTACTGAAAAGAATTGATAAGGAACTCTTTGAGAAATATCTTCGATAATACATTATTAACAATTAAAGATGATTGTGTAAGTATACCAATAAGAAAGGTAAGATTTTGCTTTTATTTCGCTAAAAGAGGGCTATGCTTAGAGTACATCTGGGTGATCTAATCAGAAATGAGATCCGGCGAACTAAGGTTACCGACGTTGCTTTACGCGTCACGAAGCTGAAGTGTGGCAATGGACAGGGAACATAGCTCGCAGAATTGATGGATGTTTGGGACTCAAAATGCAGGAATGTCGAGCATGTACTAGAAAGCGCAGCGTTGGCAGACTTCTTACTAGGTGGACAGATGATAAAAGGAGTCGCTGGGAACCATTGGATCCAAACAGCACAAGATGGTATTTTATGGAATACTTTACAAGAGACCTAAGTCCGGCAGTGGACGACTATCGGTTGAAATGACGATGATGATATGAAACTTACGGATTTTGATTTTGTATCTGCCTTCTCCTTCGATAGGCAGTATGAGGAGCTGCCCACTGAGCTTGTAGTCGCCCACAAGGGTCACGGAGCACTTAAGGTCGAGCTTTGTGCGCTGTGCCAGACGTCTGATTAAAGATAAATATCTTATTTAACAAGAAACAATGATAAAAAACCACAGCAGAAGTCAATGTACACAATGGATCTACTCACTTTACCCTGAGCACTTCGCACTTCCTCAAGCCCTTCACGACCGTATTCCTGAAGTCCATAGCTAGTCCGGCCTGGTTGGCTACGACCCGCTCCAGGTTCATGGGATCGAGCGAATTCATCCCGAACTCGGGGACCCCCGCAGCCACCACCGGCAGCGCGCGCTGAGTGGACTCCTTGAGACATTTAGTGTCTTGAAAGTAGCACGGCGTGATGAATGGAGCTGGAAGTAATAGGTATAATAAAAATGAGACAACAATACCCGATATTAACCTACATGGCATTCAAAAATCTACCTTAATAAACTGCTAGAAGTTTATAAAAGAGTTTTATAAAAGAGTGAAGTTAATTAAAGTTGTCAAATTGACGCGACGCTTTTTAACAAAGGAAAGGTCCGGAATCTGAACTTGAACCTTTCGAGGTATTTCCTCATCCGAGAATTTATTTAATAGACAGTTAGCCGCAACCGTTTAATGTTAACCAGAAAGAGAGATGACATCACTATCAATAAGTCTGTCTTTCAGTTACATTGTATCCTTAAGGAACTACCACAATTATATAAATAAAATAAAAAATGAGGTAGATAAATAAGTTTGTTATTAAAAAATGATCCTGCGATCTTAAAGATTTTGTTAAC
>DWLS01006309.1:0-11774 GCA_018246255.1 Pachliopta kotzebuea | reverse complement strand
TCAGTATATTTTGTATGTTTTATGATAATGCAGCTCGGCTGTTGACATTTGATTTAGGCTTTACGCGTTTATCCTTTGCACAATGAGCGAACGCATTTACTACGGTCGAACGGTCGAAGACCCATTGGCCGACCCAAAACGAGGTGAAAAAATGGAATGGCAAGAGACATGCGTGAGTGCCAAGTAACTGATGACGATGTCGAAGACAGAGCTGGAGGAAACAAATAAGGAAAGTTGACCCCACCACCATATGGGATAGTAGCTAGGAAAAGAAAGAGAAGCGAAGGCATTTTCTTCGGTCGAATGGTCGCGGTACTGTCGAAGACCCATTGGCAGACCCAAGACAAGGTGGAAAAATGTAATGGCAAGAGACATGCGTGAGTGCCAAGTAACTGATGACGATGTCGAAGACAGAGCTGGAGGAAACAAATAAGGAAAGTTGACCCCACCACCATATGGGTTAGTAGCTAAGAAAAGAAGGAGAAACGAAGGCATTTCCTTCACGAATATTAAAGTTTAAGGCATTTGGTATACAATATCAATGAATTAATCACACATCATGCTTTTGATGATAATCATCGTGTGATTTACTGACAGTATTTTCTACAAAACTGCAAAGCTGTTAGTAATTAAACAGTTGATGAAGACAAGGCTCTGGTTTCTGACTAATTCGTATTAGGCCAGTATAGTTGAAGACGACCGAAATCCCTTTACTATTGGGAGCGGTATTTGTTCAATAGACACCTATCAGCTGATAAAGATTTAAAAATATGCTTTTAACCATTTCACATTTATTCGGTGTTTTCACTGGTGGATATAGTCCTCTTCTAAGGAACGCCTCAACCTTTATCTATATACTTCATCATCATCAAGCAAAAGACGTCCACTCCTGCAAATAGTCCTCCCTCAATAATAAAGGAGGATTTGGGACGTCCTTCACTACGCTGACCCAATGCTGAGGAGCTAGAGCCTCGTTCGTTAATCAGAATAACCACGAGCAGGTTAGGTTGGTTCAGGAGTTACTGTATTTTATACTGGAACCCATAAATACCTGTGTTTAATTAATAATACTTCTGTTTTATATCAGATTAATATCTAATCGGTTTTAGATAGTTTAAATAACATAAATTGGTAAATCTTAATCTAGTTAGGAATGTACTATTTAACTAGTAGTCTAGAATTATTATGGTAACGAGCCAGTGCTGATTCTTGTGCTGCAAGTCTATAGGCTACGGTAACTGATTACCATCAGGGAGATAGAATGCTTCTTGGTCACTTTAGTGGTATAAAAACATTTAAAATAATTAATCTGTCAGATCAGATTAATCTCGGTCCGTACATTATGTACGTGTAATAACTTGTTTCACAGGAAAAAGTTATCGTTTGACCTCTCCCCTCCCTCTGGTCTCCTCCTCCGCCAAGCAGAGTCAACTAACCGTAAAATTAAACCTTTGATTTCCGAAGAAACGATTTCGTACGAAACATTTAATTTTTCCAGTTCAAGTAATATATATTTTTTTTAACTAACGCAATTACCAGTCATTTCGGTTTCGATGGCAATTTTCGAATCAAAGGTGGAAAGCGATTTCGTTTGGAATTGGATTTGCTTGTGTTCAAAAGGTTTCTCCCTATTTTTTTAAATTTTTCTTTTTTAAATTACTGAAGTATTATAATTAATTCTTTGAACTCAACATCCGTGTACCTGTATTGAATTTCGTTATAATGGTTTAAAATATTAACTGAGACAATTATTTTTTTCAATTGATGTTGACGGACTTCCTCATATCAATTTACGGGACGGTACTTCTGATTGAAGCGAACCAACAAAAAGTTGTCCAAAATCTATATAATTATATATATCCTATATATATATCGCAAAGTTGACAGTAAGAGGAACCGCATTACACAGACACAGCGGTTATTATATACTAATCCTAATCTAGCTGCTCTATATTCCTTTCTTCCTGCAAACCTTTTAGTGAATTTTAGAACAAACCGATTGGCATGGGAATTAACATCATCTGGTGGTGTGAAGCAATACCGGAAATATTATAAAAACTTTCTCTGAGATTTATTGTCCTTATTCAAATGGTTTTTGAGACATCATTATCATTATCAGCAGATATACAAACGATGGAGATAGGCCTCTTCCAAAGATCACCGCTTCGATCGGTCCTGCGCTATTTGCATCCAGCGGATTCCTTCATCAGATTGTTGATCTACCTGGGCAGCCTCTCAATACTACTAAAATTAGGACTTTACTGTCCCACTAACCGTCAGTAACTCCACGTCTTTCATGTCTTTCCCATTGCCACTTAAGTCTAGCAAACCTGAAGGATATATCGCTGACCTTAGTACTTTTAAGATTAGTGACAGCATTTTCCGAATATGCGTCCTAATATTTTTTAAACGTACACAAATATAAATATTTCAGTAGCTACAGTGGGCTTTAGACCAACGAACAGCTGGAAGTTTCGCACGTTCATCCTCATACTCTAGGACCGCATGGGCACTTATGGTCAGGTTCCAGAGGAATTTCCTCCCAAGAATCATCAAGTTATTGAATGATCTCCCTGCCAAGGGTTTCCCAAGGAGCTGCAGAATAGAGTCCTTCAAAATGGGTGTAATAAGATTTTTCCGGGGTTGGCAAAAGCTCCAGTGGTGCCTTCGGTGCTGCAATCGTCTATAGGCTACAGTAACTGGTAACCATCAGGAAGGCCGTATGCTTGGTTTTCTTATTCGTTCTCCTGCAATGTGGGACAATGAAATTTATATTCTTCATTATTTTTCTCTTTCTTTTCTTTCTTGGCCCTAGTATACATTATTTCTTCTTCACTAATACCCTCCTATGTCATCCCTTTACAATAATCTGTTACAATTTCTTCTATACTTACACATCGCTACTCCATATACTTGTTTGCCACTTTAATGATATGAAAAAGAAAGTTGGGTAGTGTTTCTTTTTCCTTGTGTTCTCCTTCGTTTTTTGGTTAAGGGTTAAATTTTAATATTTTGTTCTTACATTCTCCTACTTTATTTTCTTTATCTCTACTTTCACGCTTCCGTTCTTTTTAAATATTTCTTCATACTTTTTTCTTATATCTTGTTCCATGCATTGCCTTTCAAACTGAAATGTTACATTTTTGGTATACACCATTTTCCTTATAAACATATTCTCTTTTCTTACAAATTCAATTTTTATAATTTACTAAAAATACTTAATAACTGGCTTCAAGAGACTGATACCAAGGAACTACATAGATATATAAAATATTAGCTGTTGTACTTACTGCATATAATTTTATAATTCATTGATGCAAGCTGGATTCGAACCAATAGGCTATCACTATGGTGGAGGGATTCGGAACGTAATCACGGAAAAAAGAGACGCGGAAACCAGCGCCTAGGGTAGAAGAGGATCCCCATCAAGCACCTACCAGCGGCGTGGAGTGGGCTTAGCGTATACATAGTTCCATCAAATGCACCCATCACATAGAACTTTCAATACTGGTACACCACCGAGCATCATATCGCTCAAATCTTCCACGCTATTCTCGCCTATATTTCTATAGAGATAAGGTTGGTTTTAGTTTGAGTGCTTCAGCTTGTATAATGCAGCTCGGCGTGTGCTGTATCGCAGACATAAGAGGATTATAATATTGAGCACCGCTGCCAACTAAGTCTGCTAAAGCAAAATTGTAAGGCGAAATTGTTTAATAAACATTTCGCTAAGACCTTATTTTAAGACCTTATTACTGGTTGTAGGTCTCTTACTATAGATCATCTAGGTAGGTACCGCAGCTCCTATTTCTACCGCCAAATAATAAAGCAAACAATACTATTTTGTAAGTGATACGCTGGTCCATGACAAGGCGCTGATTTTTTTTTTAAAACATTTTAGCCTCGTTATTTTATACGTCTTAGCACGTGTATATTAGTTCTTATACTAACTGCATATAAATTGAACAATTCATTGGTGCGGGATTCGAACCCGGAATATACGGAGTGGGAGGCAGGCGTTCAAACCACTAGGCTATTACGACTTTGCTTACATAAGTTAGGATTTAGGTTATATAATTAAAGGCTTTACTGGTGGCAGGTTTCCGCCTAAGTAAATACCGCTGGTCCTATTGCATCTGGCAAAAACTATTGTGTTCCGGTTTGAAGGTTGCTGTATACTAGTGAAATTACTGAGGTAACGAGACTAATATAATATGTCTTGTGATGGGCGCAATGTGTTGCTGTGTATACCATCTTAACCAGTTATAGGTAAGCGTATCACTTAATAAGTGTAATAATAATTAGGTGAACTCTACACTGGAGTCGTAGATTAAAGAATGATAATAAATCTTTCACAGAGCATAATTTATTTTCAAACGTTTCCTATATAAATATCTCAATCATTAGTCTGTCCCGCTTTACATATATCGACTTTTTTGTTTAATTTTACTCGTACAATGATTAATGTGTAGTCTTTATTAAGTTTCTACTCTAAAAATGTTTTATTAAATCCATTAATTATGTTATTTTCAGATTAAAGTTCCTATACAAAGAATAATAAATCTGTATGTTTACATTAATACTTCCAATATGTTGCTATATAGACGTATTGATTCTTTACTGTGTATTAGTAGACCGCTTCCGATGACAAAGACAGACGATAGTACTAATGACACCTTTGATGATGGCAGGGGGAAAATAGATACTGATAAAAAAAATCATTTTATTAGCATTATTTACGATTAAGTTAATACAGTGATAGAAATGATATTTTTATTAGAAATACATTACTTTAAGTAAAAAAAGCCAGCAGTGGAACACAAAATAAAAACAGCCGATGCTCGGGGTCAATGACCGCACAGCCGCGCCTGTCCCATGCCGCCTATAGAATAGATTTGTAGGATCGTTAAATTTTGGGTTTGCTCACTAGTTTGAGAACTCGCTATTAATAAAATACCAAGCATATGACTAGGAGGGATGTAAAGGGCCCCACACAATAACTCAAAGCACCCAAGCTAACATGCAATCAACAAACGAGGCTCTGGTTCCCCACCAACGCACATTAGGCGTTTGGGCATTTAGAAGATATTTCAAATCTCTCCATTATCATATCTGCTGGACAAAAGCTTTCCATGTTAATAGGGGATTTGGGCCGTCACCCTGATCGCTGGCCCATTTTAGATTGGTGAGGGGGGGGGGGGGCAGCGCCTCGTTTGTTGATTATTCGGCAAAGTTACAGGTGGAGGTATGAGTTCCGCGGTTGTGTTCCGTACGGAGATCCCGTGACTTCTCCGAACGCTGAGGACGACCGTCGTAGGGGTTTTAGTGGGTAAATATCTCCACATAACCTTGACCTTCCCCCACAAGCAAGGTATCTTTTCGAAGATTTCCCCTCGAAAAAAAAGGGTCGTATGATTTTAAGTGAGGTACCCTTTACACAGCTTATATTTGGAAAAATTTCTTCATCAGCCGATAGACCACTGCTGAATAAAGGCTTTCCTCAATAGTGGAAGGGTTTGAAGAATCTCCCACCACGCTGATATAATGCGGGTTGGAGAGGAACTAGAGTTTCGTTTGATGACTAGTAGGTGAAGTTAGCTTGGGTGAAGCAGATGAGGTTAACTTGGGTCCCGTGAGTTTTAGGGTACCATCACCCGGTATCAATTGGCCCTCGTGATGTAAAGCATGCAAAAACATGCCAAACAGAAACAGGAGGAAGGTTCCTAGCAGAGTCTGCTTTTGCAGACAGGCGCTGGTAGAGTGCGCGAGCGATCCCTTGGCTCCTACCAATTGGCACTGAGAGGCTCCTAGATGGTTTTTAGTGGGTATTCTGGCAAATAGTCAGCGAGTCTCACATATCCGCCTGGAAACCTAGGGAGCGATGCATAAACGCATTATTCCAGCGCAAGAAATAAAAAAAAGGGTCCCGAGAGGTTTTTTTGAAACAGATTAAACCTCCACTGTGTGAAGAACACCCTGATGATGGAACTTTAGCGTATTATTCGTATTGATAGGTAAAGAAAGGTCAGGCAAGTCAGGGGCGCGCTAGTGGCGGAGACCATTTATGCTTATCGGGGACATTAAAAAAACATTTGCGAGCATTTGTGACGTCACACGTTGTGGTCATTTACCAGCAGCTTAACTTCCGCTGGTTGTTCAATGGAATATACAAATACTATGTTATGATGTTAAATATATTATACTTTCTGTAATGTAGCTTAGATAAAAGAAAAAACTGTTGTTAATTTTGCATTAACTATTTAGTCAAGTGTGTATTTAGCCAAGCGTATCACTCACAATCAAGTGAACATCCGCGCAGTCATAAAGTATATTGAAGATGAAGACACTGAACGTGTCTCAATTAGGTTTAAAAAAATAATCTCCAGTGACCCATTTCCCGAAGTGACCGATGCAGTGTATGACAAATATTGTCACTCGTTTTTCTTTAACGCAAATGTATAACAAATGACTCCGGCCGCGGACATAAATCAAAAGCAAGTGAAAATAACTGCTGTGTGTCTGTGTAAAGCGGTTCCTCTAACTGTCAACTTTGCGATATATCTATATAAGATATATATATATAGGTATATAGATATTAGACAACTTCCGGTTGGTTAACCGAAAAAAAAAATTGTAGAGAAACACTTTTACTTCAATAAAGATATCAAAAATTTACACAGGTACTTGGTGACTTTTGGTCCTACTTCCGTTTGGTCGGTTATACCGAAAGTATACATAAATAGTAATTTACGAGCAATATATTTGTATAGGAATAATAACATGGTCATAATTATGGTACTTCGAGATAATCAGCAGTGGAGATGTACCACTTATAGATATTGTGCGAAGGACAATGTCGCTAATAAAAATAAAATACTAACATAGTTTTTAAGATTTTCACTAACATTATATGGATCTTCGTTATCCGAAATAAAGAGTTTTTATTTTAATTTTTATTTAGTGTCTTCCGGTTCCACTTCCGGTTGTACGACCGGAGCCGGATATGGCTGAGAACCATCTCTGTACCCATCTTAATATTAATGCCGAGTTTCATTTTGGGCTGTCTTACTGTTTGTTCAGGGCGCGACACACACTTGACTAAATCATAGTCAATGTAGAATTGATAAAAAAAGAAAATACTTTTTTTTTATAAAAGTGACCATATTTGTATAAGAATAATTTTGCACTTGACTTTTGGCACCACATTCGGTCATTGAAGCCACAATTTTTACATTTTGACAGCAGCAAAAAATCCATCACCCACCAAACTGATGAAAGAAACGGAACTGTCCTCGTTAACTACCAAATAAACAACATTGTCCAGAAATCTTGTACAAAACTCTCGTCCAATTTGAAATTCAATTATTTTCTTGTGAACACCGACCACGTGCCTTAACCGATTCAACATAAGCGAAGGCTTTTACGGCAGGCGCATCCCTCGCAAATATTTGCGCGCTGTTTAACTTAAAGTTAACTACCCGTTTAACTTAATTGCGCACTACTCATTGCAAACACAGGATCGGAACTGTCCGCGGAACCCATCATTATAAAGATTTTTTATTGTATTTTTTTATCGTTCTCCTTCGTGTTATGGGCAAGGGTCCTGTCTTTTCTAATTCTTATTTATTCTTTTCCTTAAAACTAGTCTCCTTTCATTAAACTTCTACCTTTCGCTCTTTTTATTTAATCATTCCTCTTGGTGTTGTGGGTAAGGGTCTTGTTTTTATCCAATTTTTATTCATTTCCATTCTTTCTTTTCCTTAAAACTAATCTCCTTTCATTAAAAATTTCCACTATTCTCTTTTTTCTATATCTTCTCCCAAACATCTCCTCTCAATCCAAAAACCACTGCCTTTTCACATTTTAGTTTTATTTTACAATTTTTTATCCTTTATCTTTTACATTTCATTTCTTTCAAATTATACTATTACTTTTGCAATTCTATCTCCATTACAATTTTCCCTCTATTCATTCCCTGTTTTATTTGAATTTCTTACTCTGTCTACTAGCTCTTTCGCAAATCTTATAAACATGTGGCGGCTCCTGTCATACCTTATGAAGATTAATCGTTCAATTTGCTATGCAAATACCACTGTTGACGTCCCGGCATCCTGTATTGGTAAAAACGAGACCTGATCTACCGCAGGATGGAGCAGACCGGGTATTCCTTGCATCCGTATTTGGAGCATCAACAGTCAACCAAAAAGTGAGTACTTTACTCTGTAAAAAAACTTTAACAAACTTAACTGGTTCTGTGACGCCGTCTATCTGTTCCAGGACTATGAATATTTTGTATGGAAGCATGGTTTTATGGGATCCCTGTCAGTAACCAAGTTCCACAACATTAATCAAAGAAAAACCTTTGTGTTATTAAAAAGCGTTAACTTATTTAATTAACCACAGGGTAAACGTTTGATTAATTAAAAAAAAAAACAGCTTATGTTTAGGTTATGGCCTTATCAGTTCTTTTCTGTATAAATGACAATGTAATTATAAGACAAACCCTTAGCAGCATGAAATATAAACTACGTTCATCATCAGCTAATAGACGTCAACTGCTGGACATTAGCTTAACTCAGTAATGGGTGCATTTAGACCATATCTCGCCACAGTAGCAAGGTGCACCACGAGCAGAAGAGGATGGCTTAAGTCCCGTGAATTGTTGTATGGAAATCCTAAACTCCTATCAACTACGTTATTTTAAAACAATAGTTCCACCCGTCGATATATAAACGTAACGATTTTTTCGCGTTAATAAAGAAAGTTAAACGCTAACCTGAACCGTCCTTTAACTAAAAAGTTATTCCACGATGGTAGAACACGTAAATAGTTTGTATAAAAACTATTAGCGTGACCAGCGGCCGCGATAAATAATAAATAAGCGCGGTCGCCGGCGCGGCGGTCGTACCAACTGTAGCTTATATTCATTTTTCATTTTATACAAACGAAATTACGAGAAAAGCAATAATTCCATGATATAAACCCATTTTTATTATTATCGAATCATTATGAAAAAAGTAATCTGTGATCACACATAAAATAAACGCAAATGTTTTTGAAACTTATCTATTTTCATTACGATTAAAAGTATAAAGGCGCTGCATCGCACAAATTGCTACATTGGCGAAATAAATGCTAAAAAATATAACTAGAACGTATCGACACATTTGCATACGCGATAAAGGTAATATTCCGCAACGAAATCGTCTTGTTATTTATTTTACCGAGCGAAACGAATTTCGGTTTCATATCGAATATTTTCCCGGATGCGCCTGTGCAAATAAAATAGCAAGTGCTTTGTTTGCTTACTTGTTGCTATTTACAATACCTACATGTTTTAAAATAAAACCGAAATTGAATTTTGTATTTTGTACATAACTGTAAATAAATATTTAAAACACATATTTTACTTTATTTATTCTATAGATAATAGATCAAGAAATGGCTATTTACTTATTAAACGACTATAAAGATTCGCCGCCCACAACACTGCCTTTCATAACTTATCTACCGAACACACAGTAATACAGTTTTGCTAATTGATAATTCAATAGAAAACTATGTACTAACTAGCTGCTTTGAAAACACAGTCTAAATTGTATTACATGTGTCTCTGAAACCGAAAATCTCCATCTAACACGTCATGTGATTAGCCGCCGCCTATTCAAAGCAGTATTATCTTAACCGTACTTCGTATTACTTTAACTTCTAGAATTTTAATCTAAGTTAAGAGTAAAATCGTTAACGAAAAATCACATTGAAGTATTCTGAAAACTTCTAGATTATATTATGTGCATTGTTGGCACGATGTTAACTTACAGAGTAATTTTAAAATGTATAATCGTTTTCAATTATCTATCCTCTTCTCCGAAGCAAATGCTATCAAACGGATCGCATCTCGCTGGGTATGCGTCTCGCCTGGTGTGCATCTCGGGTTCATTAAAATAAAATAAGTCAGCAGATCGCTAACAACCGGGAAGCCGGCGGCAATTTAAAAAATGTTGCACCGGCCCCCGACTTAGATATATACGTCTTGTGGGAGACGGCGGATTTGTCAGTCGGCAGGTCGGAGCGGCGGGCGGGCGCTCGTGCTTCCAATCACCGTCAGCAGAACAGCTCACCAGACCCACCAGCATCATAAAACTACGAAAATATATGAGAACATTAAATTTAGATTATAAACACCAAACATTCTACCACCTATTTCAATATAAGACTTCTAAAACTCACTAACTTGCGTAGTCAAGACAACTAGAGTGTAGGAAGATCGATAGCAATAAAAATTGCTTTGCATACTCTTAGTGTACCTAATCTTTATAACGGTGACTGGTCACCAACAAACGATCAGCAAACCTGTCTCTCACTTTAATTTAATAAAGCTGTCACATGTTTAACATTTTGACATGAACTTACTTGACTTTTGGCAGAATAAACATACAAACGACGTTAGTCTGCTCATATTGAACTGAAGTATAAAATATATAATAAATAACATATCTTTTTTTATTAATTCATAATAAAAATAAACAGATCTTAAAAAATATCTAGATCAATGTAGATATAGTCAATTGAAATTTGTTACAGCAGATAGATAAATATAATAGTCTGTTTTCCGTGTTTCAAAAGATTTTCACCTGCTCCGGGTGCCTGCTAATCAACAAACGAGTCTTTGGCTCTCCACCAACCTGCATTGGGCCAGCGTGGTGTGAAACGGCCCAAATCCCTCAATAGGAGAGGCCTATATCCAGCAGTAGACGAGACGACAATACGAGCAAATGATCCGATGGTAAGTGATACATTCGCCCATAATATAGTCTTGGTTAAGATGGTATACACAGCACCACATTGCGCTTGAGACGTGAGTAGTTAAGTCTCGTTACCCCAGTAATTTCACTAACATACAACAACAATACAGTGATATCTCCACAGTATTATTTATCGGTTATAATATGAGCTGATACCTAAACGGTCTGTAGCGATGTTGTGAGTCATTAAAGTTTAAATTGAAAAGAAAAATTACTAGTAAACTGGCGATTAGTATACTGACTGTACTTACTAACACAGTGGGAGGCGGAGAGATCCCCTTTCGGCCAGGAAATTGAGTGAATGTTTTCCAATTTAATCGCATCTGCTTTGATACTTTACGGCGCCGGGCCCGTGTTCCCGGGGCCCGCGGGCTCCGTACGTGAGCCGCATGTAATCCCAACCAGAGGCAGCCCCTCCAGGACTCCTTTCCATTCCCAACTTACCCAACTTCTCCTTAAATTACACCCCCGGCAGGTCAGGAGACGGAGTAAGTAGATGACACGGCGCCTTCCACCAAACCGTATTTTCCCACAGAAATATCAACGGCTGCAGTTAATAAGATAACTGTGAAAATTCTGTGTAAATATACTATTTTTGATAGTAAGTCATCTTCGGTTTTATATAACTGTGATGAAAGTGCTGTCGGGGTAGTAGGTAGGAACGGGGGTAGTCGTAAATTATAAGTACGGAAGAGGTAAGCTTCCGAATGGAGGAGGCTTAACAAGAAATTATTGCTCCAGCCAGCCGTGCGGGCGGAGTTTCTATCATTCAACATTACTCGATTCCTTTTTCTTTTTAATATACTTTATACATAAAAAAATAAAATATACCAATTCGTCATAGATATACGCCTAATAGTAAACACAGCCCTAGAAAAAGACCATACTGTAACAGAGTTACAGCACTTACACTTAGATTCGTACAATAATAGTAATGTGTCCTCCGTCACTTGCTCACCTCTTGTATAC